>NGZO01000001.1:1268179-1319103 GCA_002215965.1 Aspergillus persii
TTTTTTTTTTTTTTTTTTTTTCTTTCTCTCTCCCCCCCACAGAGTCTGGGTATCCAGTAAAATCTAGGGAGTCAACGTGATGTTCTCAGTTCTTCGGTCCTCAAGCTTCTCTTTTTGCGGTTACGGCGTATAACCACTTCCAGACTAACCGCTGTAGACCGGACGCTAAGCGGACGAGGGGGAGGTTCATAAACCGAAATCACCAGGATTAAGGATCGGAGGTGACGAGGGAAAACGAGGACCAGACCAAACTCTAAAACACGTCGCTATTCGCTTCATTCCCAGGCCGGCCCCTTTTCCCACTGTTTTTCTCTTCTTGCGTTTCTGGTTGGTTTTGGCCGGGCGGAAGGCAGAGGCGGTAAGTTTGAATGTGACAATAATCAAATCAGAAATCAGAAATCCCCTTCGTCATGTTGAGGTGGGCGAGATTTTTTTATTTTTTATTTTTTTTTATTCTCAATTTTTATTTTCTTTTTTCTTTTGCCTTCTCTGTCTGTCTGTGTCTCTCTCTCTCTCTCCCTCCCTCCCTTTTCATTCCGGGTCCTCCTGACCGGTCGACGAGACCAAAACCCAAACAGCCCTTTTAGAAATTAAATTGAAATAAAATAAAATAAAATAAAATAAAACAAATCCAAACCAAATGAAAATTTAAATCAAAATCGAATAAGAATTGAACAAAAAAAATCCCACGCGAACCCACCCGACAGAACGAGTAAACCAATCCTTAAAGGTCGAGCCCAAAGAAATTTCTTAGGGGCTGGTCCGGTGGTCACTTAGTCTTGGAGGAGCCGGTGGCAGTGAGGGAAGACTTCCTCTGTACTCGGCTTGTATGGAGGCAGTGGGAAGTACTGCGTATGTGAGAGTGCTTGGAGGGAGTAGACGGGGACAGGCAGTACGGCGTAATCCTACTCAGATTGAATATCCTCTGTAACAAGGAACAAATTAACAAATTAACCACAGAGTATGAGTCTTCATACCCTGATCAATTAATCAAAGCCAGTCGACCTGGCTGGCCACTCTGACTAACCGCGAGCCGGAGATCTTCAGACACCCTCACCCGCCCTAAAGGCCGACCGACTACTAGTCAGTCGCCTCGACGGCTTTTCTTCCTCGCTCTTCGCCCTCACTTACTTCCCTTCCTCCCCTCCCCTCTCCTCTCCTCTCCTCTACGTCCTGTCCCCATCCTCTCCTCCACGTTCAATCGCCATTTCTTTCTTGGTTCTTGAGCTTGCCACTACTCTTCCCTCTTCCCTCTTCCCTCTTCCCCCTTCCTCCTCTTGCTTCCCTTTTGCTTCCGCCCTCCCTTTCTTTCAACGAGCTTTTCACTAAGTGTCGTTGCTATCGTGGTTCTCGGAGTATTTCCATTTGACGCGAGAGAATTTGTTCGATTCGTTTTCCTTTTTTTGCCCCCCCTTTTCTTTTCTATATTTCCTTGGAGTGTTCCTTGCTTTTTTGAAAAGAAGACAAATTGAATTCGAAAAAAATCCTCGCCCTCGTCTCCGTCTCGCCTCCCACGAATTTTCCTCTCAGATCTCCAAGTGTCCCGGTGTGTGGAATATCATCTCATATTCGACATCTCAGGTGACAACCCACCGTCGGCCTTTCTTCCGTTTCCTCCGCTTCATATTGTCTGTCGGCTTGAGTCTTGAATTTGGTGTTCTCCAAAAACTCCAGACGAAAAGAACGTGACGGGTTATCGCCTCCCGAGAAGACCGCACCAGAGAAGGAAGGACAATCAAAACACGCCAGCTGCGACCGCTCTTTACGCTCCTTTCGCTCAACTTCTCCTTTCCAATTCCTCAATTTCTTTGCATTTGCCTGCTTTCCTGCATTGTACATCCATGGTATTCATCTAAGAGACTTTGATTGCGCCATACATAGAGCCACGGCTCGTTGAGCGACGCTCTTCACCCCAGGATCAGGGCCTGGTGGACGCTTAGACGGTTCGTATCTGTTTTTTTGTGTTCAACTTGATTGCTCTCCCTGCCCCCTTGTCGGTTGGGATCTCTTTGGAGACTTTCTCTGTGGCTGACTGAGAGGATCTTGTTCTGTACAGCATTCCTACCGTCTTCCGTCCCCGTCCTGAACTGGTTTTTTTTTTTTTTTTTTTTCTCTTTTTTCTCGTTATGCCGTCGTTTTACGCCCCCGCCCTCCAGACGGGCTTTCCTCCTACTCCTCCCCATATCACGAGTGGCGGCCGATTGGAAACCGAGCAACCCTTCTACGCCATGGGTCCTTCGGCTTTCCCCCCTCGCTACTCTCAGAGCGGCTGTGAATTCATCGAGCAGTACTCCCAGTCGGCCTGCTACGCCAAACCCGCTCCGATGAGCTTGCACCCCCAGTCTGCCCACTCAATGCGCACTGGCAGAGACATGGCCGCCGCGATGAACCAGCCCATGTTCGGTCCCATGGCCGCCGCGAACGTTCTACCGCCCATCCGTGGCGGCAACGTCCAATTGCCCCCGATGGACAACGGTCTTTCGTCGCACTACCGCCGACAAGATATGATGGTGCAGCCCGAGCAGCAGCAACCGCGCAAGGAGGAAAAAGCCACTGGAGGCGTCGCCGCCCATTTGGATTATGAGATGGATCAGATGTCCGACTTCGTGGCTGAGATGGCCCAGGGAATGTATGCTTTGTACATCACCGAGATCAACCTAGCAGATATTGACTTCGCGCGAAGCGTCTACCCAGGAACGTCGGTCCCGCCCCAATTTCGGAAATACGTCTTTCAGGTCTTGTCGTCGACTCGCCTCCCGAGCTCGACTATCCTCTTGGGTCTCTACTATTTGGCCAGCCGGATGCGCATGCTTTCTTCCGCCAAGGTGTTCGCTTCTGGCAGTGGACAGGTTTACCGCATGCTCACCGTTGCCCTGCTTCTTGGCAGCAAGTTCTTGGACGACAACACATTCCAGAACAAATCGTGGGCGGAGGTTAGCAACATCCCCGTGAGCGAGTTGAACTCCATGGAGCTCGACTGGCTCTTCGCCTTTGAGTGGAAAATTCACGACCGCATCTACGACAAGCAAGACGGCTTTGCGTCGTGGCGCTCTCACTGGGAAACCTGGCGTGCGAAGATCGTTGCTCGCGCCCAAGAGACTCGCCATAACTTGGCTCCGATTGACACCAATGTTTCTCGGGGTTCTCGAGTCTCCAAACCCATGCTTTCCCCCGAAGGTCCCATTCCTCCGCAGTATCAGCGCAGTTCCAACTTGGAGAATTCTTGGCTAAACCCTGCGGCTTCAGAGTATTCGCCGCCTTCTGCTCCTCACAGCGGTCCGAACACACCGGATTATTACGCCGTTGGGCCCTGGACGTACACCAACCCTCCTCCGCCGTACTCTCGGACTTGGGTTCCGCCACAGCAATACATCCCGCAGGTGCCCCGCTCGCAGCCACCGTCGTACCATCACACTCCGTCCTACGCTTTGCCTTTCGCGCAAAGCGTCTGGACTGGTCACGGCTCGTCTTGTGGATGTTTGTATTGTGCTAAGCACATCGAAAACTACATGTGCGCCGGCGCTTTTGGTGCCATGCAACCGATCCTTGCCGGTTGAAAACCTATAGTCGACTGATGTACCCTGCTTTCCGACTGTATGGCGGTCATCTGTTGAGTTTCCGTCGGCTCTCTTACTTTTGCCTCTCTAATTTTCTGCCTACTTTTTTTTCCCTAGACTACTCTTTTCCTCTTGCCTTCTTTTGATGATACCGTGTCTTTCTATTATCGGGGGTTTTTTTTTTTTGATAATCCTGCCTCTCACCGTCAGTTTCGGTTTATCTTCGTTGAAAAGTACGGTTGTCAATTTTGCCTCCAGCCCGAAAAGCACAAAACCAGAAAAAAAAAAGTTTCAAGCAGCGATATTGGGTCGACTTTGCCAAATCTACAACTCAGCTCTCAAACGCATTTACGATACGGCATAGCCTCGTTTATTTCCCGACTTGATATGATTTCGTTGTTTATGGAAAGCTTTTGTTCATCGTGTGCAGAGTGTTTATCCTACGAGGAACACCCTGTTGGAACCTCTCGGTCTCTGCAGTGAAAAGTCACGACATTTATGATCTTTGCTTCTGTTTACCCTATTGCGCTCATTTTTCGTTTGCCTTCTCCACTACTTTTGATTCTTTCCTCTGGGTTGGGCATTTTCACCTGGCGAATTTTATTCCATAGATTCCTCCCCTGATTGTTTACCGTGTTGGCACATTGGCCTTGTTTCTTCCTCTCATCTATTTGATCTTTGCCTTGAGTACAACGGCGTTAATCTCCTCAATTTTTTTCCCCTCGATTCCCCGCTGTCTTGCATTATTCTGTTTCGGTTAACAGATTTGTTATTGTCTCTGTCGTGCTTGATTCTTTTCATAATCCAACCAGGCTTGTTCAGGGTCTGCTGGGTTGTTGATCTTCTCCTTTTTCTTCTACGATTGTCTTCGATGACTTGTTTCATTTAAATTTCTTTTTTGTTTCATTCATGTCCCCCCCCCCAAAAATGATACACCTCCTGTCGTCCCCTATTTTCTCTTGTCCATTCTTGATTCTTCCTAGTCTTTCCATTCTTGAAAGTGATCGAACAATCTGTGCTTGTGTTGCTGTTCGCTTCCACTTTTTTTTTGTTCAACTTTTTTTTTTTTTTTTCTTCTTGAATGTAAGTTAGACTTTTGATTTGATTAACTTCCAGAAGCAAACATCCATGACTTGCGGGAAAAAGATCAAAAAAAATTAAATCTACCCTTTTTTTTTCTTCATGAATATTTTATACCCTTTCCTGTCTTGTAGACTGGTGTCTCGGTGGATGGGATTGATGTGATGGTACAGGCAGGGGTTGGCTCGTCCGGCTGTCCAAAGAAGGTACTAACTAGGTAGCATGCTGTATATCATTCCTACCTAATACTACTGAGCAGAAGGAACAACTCCCATTCACGCAATCCCATCCCTATGTTTGGCAGGCAGGCCGATACTCCCCACTACTCTAGTGTACCAGCAGGTATCCAGGAAAGTTGAATGTGCTTGCTCATGTACCATGGTGTTTTCGGCCTTAACTCAGCTTTCCACGGAGATGATACACTGCTGTCGTCGTCAACGTACGAGTTACTGGAACAAATTGTGCCATTAAGAGTATGTCAGGGAAAGCTTTGTACGGATCGCCCGCGCCATGAACACATCGCCCCGGGAAGCGGGATCAACATGGGCGAGCGCGACTGCGTCACTAAATTGAGACGTTGCCGATAGCCCATGAAAGGGCGGTGGTACCGCATCCGCTTGATGAAGAACGGTTTGACGAAACGCGAGGGGGATGGTATCGTGAAACTCTTCTGGGTAAACTGGAGGTCGACGCAAGCTGCCATTTCCTTCCACCGTAGAGCCAGACAGATTCAATAGATAGAAACGAATCGGGGCTATACAAAGCTGTATTTGGACCGTGTGATGTCCCATATGTACCGTCTAGTGAGCTGACTTGCAGAGAAGGTGATGGTAGGGCTTGGGTTGGGTTCGCTTCCGGTCCCATGTCTCGTGGTATAGACGCAGGTCCCACCTGTTCTAGAGCATAAAGAGCACTTTGGATACTTAGTGTCGCATCTGATCTTCTTTTCTCGACATCTGGTACACGCACGACGTCCCGATGGCCGTCCAGAGACTGTCAAGGAAGAAGAGTATTCCTGACCTTGGAGCACTCCACACCTGGTTTTTTGTTGTTGTCTATTGGATTTTCAAATAGATTTGCATGGAAAGTATTTATTTTACAAAATAAAAGGAGGAGAAGACCTAGGATATGTAGCTACTGCCTGCCCTCTTCAACGCTGGTAGGAAAATGTGGGGAAAGCAGACAACCATTTTGATAGTCCGCACGCATTACACTGGGACGCCAGGGCTGGGACTCCTTCACGACCTGAGTGACTTGCTTTAAAGTAGTCCTAGGACCCTATTCGCGCGAAAGTACAGAAAGCACTTATAAAATTAACAAAGGCCTAAATTTAGACAGTAATTGAGGTAAAGAAGTGGTATACGACATGCTAGCAAACTTTTACCATTTTTTTCTATATTTTTTAGCATTATTTTCAACTGAATATTACTATATTTAAGTTTAAATGCTTGAGTTCTTTATTTGTTCATAAAATATATATATTTTATATGGACCATTTTATTCAAACTGTTGGGGGGAACTGTACATAGTCTTCATTTAAGGCGCAGTGAATGCTTCTTCTGCTGTCAATTTGGTTCCTCATTTGCTCTCTCTCTCTCTCTATATCAAGAGTCTTTCCCTACTATAATTCATCATGTGCTTCACTCCCTGACTCCCACTCGGGCGGCACCGACACCTCAACATGGTGAGACCCATTGTCCTTGATAAAATGGGTAAAATCTGCCAGGTCCCTAAGTTCGGAGCAGTCTACCGGGGCATCCTTGTCGTCGGCAGGATAGAGGAGAATAGTCGGAATCTGGTTGACCTTAAATGAAACATCGTTGACATCACCATTCAACTTGGCGATGATGACCTCGTCGGCATGTTCTGCGTACAAAGAGCCCAGTTTGTCATACGTCGGCGCGAGGCTGGAAGTTGTTAGCCTGGTTCGTTCATCCAATCGAATAGATCGGCAACATACCGTTGGCAATGAGGGCACCATGGAGCGTAAACTTCAAGCAGCACATCCTTTTTCGAGTCCATGACGATTTCGTCGTACGATTTGGCCGTAACCACCGTGACGGGACCTGGCTTGGTTGGCAGCGGCTCCGATCTGACCATGGGCTCGGCTGCCCCATCCACCACATCTTGCAGGAAGGAGGCCACTTCAGGCGCAGAAAGCGGCTTGCTCTGGTCGTAAACGAACTTCTTCTTTTTCTGATCGTCAACAATCAGTAAGGGGAACCGGTCCACGTCAGGCTTCATTTTCAGCGCTTCCGGGCGGTATAGACGTGAGTCGATGGTTCCAATGTTGACGATTCCTCGGAACGCCCTGGCCACAGGCCGCAGCTGCTCGGCGAATAACTCGCGTTCTTCTTTTGTTTCAGCGAATATGTATGCGAGGGGGATACCGGCCTGAGAGTTCCATTCATTAGAATTTCTGTACGGTGTTTACAGTGGAGATTTGTATACCTTTTTATAACCTTGATAGGTTTCCTCGGAAATTGTTCCGACCAACGGTTTCGAGACAAGCGTCATCCACCGGTTCAGGCTATCATGGTTCATACCCCCGGGATATATGACCTTCCGTTCGTCGAAGGCTTTGTAAAGGACAACGGATGGTCGATCTACACCTTCCGTCCGGGCAACAGTGGTATCGTG
Organism: Aspergillus persii; assembly: GCA_002215965.1. Classification (NCBI taxonomy): domain Eukaryota; kingdom Fungi; phylum Ascomycota; class Eurotiomycetes; order Eurotiales; family Aspergillaceae; genus Aspergillus; species Aspergillus persii. The sequence goes on from NGZO01000001.1 coordinate 1,275,457, forward strand.
GGAGATGCCGAAAAGAAAATGACCTCGATGAGAATCGGCAAAAGCGCTGAACACCTCTCTCGAGAACTTGTCCTCATGGGACAAGAACGCGATTATGACGACTTCGTCCAACGCTTTTGTTTTTTCAAAGTTCTCAAAGGTAACGTCGAGTACGGAGGGAAGGGTTTGTCGTTTTACATAGGACGCGATACTGCAGTTCTCAATGTTAGCGACCCCGACCCAATTGCAAACATGGAATAAGGCAGGGGGACGTACGGATGCTGAGCACGCGATCCTTCATAAGACCTACTAGAGTTGCTCCCGCGGTAAAGCTTCAGAGCCGGCAGCCCTTTCACTTCCTGCTCCGAGCAGAGCTCCCTGTCAATGCTGCAGTCCACACTCGCAAATCGAACCTCGCCGTCATTGTTGAAGTCCAGAGCAGCCTTCTCGTATTTGGGATGAAGGGCCACACTGTGCTTGCAGCTCGGGCTCATGAAAGCTGCCATCACAAGTTCATGGGTATCCATAAAGCTGTTGAATGTGGAGTGTCCCAGGGAAACAACATTGGAGACGGTGCCATGGCCCTGAACTGAACCGGCTGCAGCCGCTAGTAGCAAGAGGTTGAGAGACCGCATCTTGAGTTGAAACCCGTCTGTTTTGATGATCGAATGCGGCGGATAGTATCCCTGCTGGGCACTTAAATATGCAGAAGGGAGTATCAGTATCCGTTGCATTCCATGCAAGCTAGGGACCATCTGAGAATCCTCAGGGCATGTCATGCAGTGCAACATTACCAAAGGGAACTATGTGGAATGAAGGAGCGGAGGCGTTTTGACATGAGGAGGAATGTGCCGTTTTACATGCCCAGGTTGCTTGACTCCTTGACAAATACGCTCTCGGTTTTTCTGTGATGCTGTGTAGAGCAAGGTTTATCTTATCTATAGGCCCTCAAAAACTGTTCCTACTAGCTCTTATAATTTATAGTAAAAAGGCTCTCAATACTCAACTGATGCCTTCGGCGCGTTTCATCCATAATCGTTCATCGCACGCCTTCACTAAAGCTTTCAGAAACTATATTATTATGTGACACATTAAAGTTACCTAGTGGTTCTTCCGGTAAAGAAAATGCCGGTATATTGACGTCAACGGACATCCCAGCCTCGCAAAGAAATGCTGAGTTGGCTCTCAAAGGCATGTTATCAGCTGGCATCCGAGACGTGCATAGTTGACTACCAGTACCGGCGATTCTGGTTGGGGTTAGCACCTGGAGCTACTATGCCCCCCTGAGCAGCTAATGTTGATACCTCTCGACTTGGATGTAATCCTCCTGAATACCTACGGTTGAGCTGGAAAGGCAAGGTATGTAACTGTATGCCGATCATAGCACAAAGCAATAGGTTGGCTTGACAGATACTGTTTCTGCCTGCTCACTCCCAAATTAGCCTTGCGTTTCTGACATGAAGCACCAAGTTGCCCTTACTTGACAGTCATGCAGTACGGGCGTGCCAGGTTAGTTAGGAACACAATTTAGTGTACGTACGTTTTTCCAGTCTATTGTAAACAAACATTACTGAACTTCTCTTCCAAATCTCAAGTATAAAAAGGCCTTGTCTGCTCTCGAGATTCAGGAATCAATTACCATCTTTATCCCTCCCTCCCCTTCAAATTTCTAGTCCTAAAATCCACTTTCGAATTTCGTACACACCACGATGAAAGCTTTCAGCATCGTCATCTCCCTCCTGCCCTTGGCTGCCCTCGGCCTTGCTGCTCCTGAGATGACTGCTCAGGAAAAGACCAACCAGATGCAGCAAATCAATGAGGTCCTCGCTCAGCTGCCCGAGAACCTCCCCGAAGGATTTTATGTCGAAAATGCGGAGGAGTGCTGTCCCGCAGACTACGTTGGAGTATGATAATTTTGCCTCCGGGGACCATGTTCGATAAGCATCAGGCTAACAGATACTAGCGTTGCGGCGATGGTACCGTCGGAACTCCTTGCTGTGCACATGGACGTAAGTACATATCCATTACTACCTTCAACTTCCTGTCATCTGCATCGTGCATTACTCATACAAACAGCTTGCAACATTTTCTGCTGCAACTGCGACGGCGGATGTCGATAAACTGTTCATCATCGTGCCCGCCTCCTCATGATAAACAACAAATGGTGCTCACATGGGGGTGGAGCGGGATGCGAGAACGTTCCTGGGCTCTGGCATGGGTTTTTACCCTCTGGGTTTTCCCCGTGTCTTAGTGTGAATGCAGGAGCCCCGATTTTGTTTTATTACTGTCCTTATATTAGATAGAGTGATCGAATAAAGTCTCCAAACCCCTCCTATTCTTCACCGGCCTTACGTACCAGACCCATGTCTTAGAACTTAATTGCAAAAGTCCTTATTTTCCTCTGTTTCGCTCCGCTAACACTTGCTGTGTCGCCAGAACTTCACAGCATGTCGGATTTTCACTTCAGTGCGCCGGGCCATTCCCCCTGGCAGTCTGGCACATTCTTTTCTCCCACCCATCACCAAGAATGCTCCCCAGACGTAGCATAGCCCCTTGCAATCTTCAATTTCTGTATATATATATATTAACGCTATCCGATCACCAATGAAGAGGGGACTCTTTTCTAGAATCCTTCACTTGAACCTAAAGGATACAATAATGCCAGCATCTACGCGCATGTCTTTAGTCAGACGTTACTCCTCCACGCCTACGCTTCTTAGGTATTTTCGGGTTAACAATATGCGCATCAATTTGCATCCAATTCTCAGGCAGATTCCATTACCTCATGTCTTCATTCCTCATTCAATAACCCCGTCTCCTATCCCTAAGAGTGTGTCTCAACATTCCATCCCAAAAACCTACCCAATCAACTATTTTGCATATAGAGTGATGTTTACCAGCCCAACATTTTATCCTGGGTGCCTGGTAATGGTCCAAGAGCATCGTGGCGATGTGGTCTGACGTGGGTATGATCTTCATAACGTATTCTTGGGAGTTCAACAGGGCGGTTCCCCAGGTCAAGAATAAGCTGAAGCTGACTGTTATGCATTTGCCCCCAAGAGACTATGGCTCGGAAGCTGTGGGAGAGATCTGCTGTTTTGGTACGCCATGATATGCAATGTGACTTGGCGGAATAGGGAGACGGAGGGACCTTGGGGCAAAGAAGACACCAAGAGAGTCCTGAAGACTTGTTTGGGTTATTAAGTAAACCAGTGGGCCCTAAATAGAGTCAATGAGAGCAAATTGTACGTACAAAAAATAGAGTACTTTGGACTGTCTCTGATCTAGGAGATTAATAATTTCTATATACTCTCTACTCTTCTGTAGGTAGGTACTGTACAGGAGAATGTATGTGGGAATAATATATATCGTTATATCGCAAGGGCCCTACAGTAATAATACGGTAGATCCTCCAGTTAGGGCCCACACTGCCTAAATTAACACAAAATACTATATATGCAGGAAAGCATCAAGCCCTTCTTGCAGACCATACGGAGAGACTTTCCATGAGAAAAACAGTAGGTATGGACTAAATTGACCGATTGCCTGTTCGTTGACGAACCTCGGTAATAATGCCTTTACATGTACGCGATCCTCTCGACAAAATTAAAAAACATGAATCATTCATAACATTCTATCAAAGTAACCCCCACCCGCTCCGAAATTGTTTGACTCGGGCTGGGGACAGGAAACAATAGGTACCCTCGGGTACCTATGGACATGTTTGTATTCATTAAGCACTAAGACGTTGGAACAACTTCAGGGCATTTCCATATTTGATCTTGTCCGTATCACTGCCCAAATCCTTGGCCTGAGCCAGACCGTTGTTAAAAAACTCAATTAAAAGGACCGGCGCATATGGGAAATCACTTCCATAAAGAATATAATCGGGCAAAGCGAATTTTTGCAGCAGTGGAAGTGCAAGGTTGAATCTGTCAGTGCCAGATCATAGTAGAACATGCGTGCATTCTCGAGAAAGTTGCTAAGAATTAAAAAGTATCAGGAAGCATCAACTATTTCTAGCAATCTTCTCTGACTATAATTTCTTTAAGAAGAAAAGAAGTCTATAGACCCTTGCTGATAATAAATAAATGTATAAAATCAGATGGAGGTTGGAGGAAGGGGGGGGGGAATACCAGACCGTACTAATAACTGACCTGCCCTTTATATCCTATTATATTTTTAATTAATTTAGTTACCAGTCAACCCTGTCGAGACAGGATTTGGTTTATTAGTTCATTCCATACCTTAGAATTTAGCTCGCCTTATTTTCCAAGCCTTGTCTGATAAAAGCCTATAAAATTGGAAGGCGCCTGCCCAGGTTTAACATCAAGAGACCAATGTATAGCTATCACACCCTCACCTAGACTATCGGGTGCGGAATATAATATTCCAGGGTAGTTAAGAGGCCGCTAGTATTGCGCTAGTTCATAAAGAATCATACCCCTCACCAGTATTTCCCAGCCTTCCACCTCCAACGCTGTGAGCATAGTCTTAGAGAAGACTTCACCTCCTTTTAACTACACACTCTCTATTATATAATATAATCAACAGTTTCTTTATATCGCACAAACAGATCACTTGAACCATGTCTTGCATAGTAAGAGTATATCTGATAGCTTGCATTTGTATGATGCTGACACTGCTATAGAAAGATGAAGAGAAATCGAAGGTCTTCCCAGACCTAAAACACTCACCATCGAACGAAGGCTTCACCCACCTTGCTACGGACGGGGTGTTCCGCAGTTTTAGCTCGATTGGCGAGGTAGTGGATTATAAACAATTAAGCCCAGCGGAAATTACAATGATGCTGGAGTTCTTTGAAAATTATGTGGACTCAGAGATTTTTCACGAGTCTAAGAAGAAATTTGACGGTGTGGATGGAAGAAATGTGACTAATATGGAGCAACTGCTTCATCCAGGACCTGAAGTTTGTCCAGCGAGATTTAGAGAGTAAAGACTATGGGTGAAGGTGCGACAAAGTAGATTGACAAAGTAGATATAGAAGATCTAGAGAAAAGTGAGAAGGGCCGGGAAGATGTTGGAAGATGTTGGCGGCCTCTCTTATACCATCTCCGAGTCCATGGACCATGAATGGAAAATCCAGGTCGATCGAAGTTCGGATCTCATTCTCAAGCAGTAGGGGTGTAGTCGACGACAAGCTTTCTTTTTGTAAGCTGACATCAATACTCTGTAGATCCCACATTTCCAGATGTCTGTACAAACCCGAGTATGTAGTATTACGCAATTTCTACCTCAACGTTGAGCCAGGCGATGGATCCACTGGCTAGTCGTCCCTCCCTGCAACGGTTGATTTCCCCCAGAAACCGCCAGGTGGGATTCATCGTTCTTCCTCCATAGGCCCCTCACCCGCCTGCTATACTATACCATGAGAGGTGGCGCCGCCCCAAGACGTCCCAAGAGGGAAGAATTTGTTCTATTTGCTCGCAGGGGTTCAAGAAAGCAGAGCACTTGTACCGGCATATCCGAGAAAAGCCCGTGGGATGTTCCGCCAGATGGTGTACAAGGACTGCGCGGCCTATTCGATGCTCGGATACTGGTCTTCTAAGAAGATAGAAGGAAGGAATGTGGGGTTGAGGGCATGTGGTAAAGACCCTAAAGCAGCTTGGATAAACAATACTAGGCAGAAAGAGTGACAAGAATAAGGATTTATATTTATCGATGTATGTTTATACTATAGTATATAGCCCAGGTTAAGAGGGTAGGGTAAGTATGTAGAATAATAAGTGAGGATGTGAAGTGGCTGGGTATCAGTACCAAAAACAAGCAAAGAGAGTCTTTAAAAGCCGAAAGATGGATCGTAAGGATATAAAGGCCCAGTGTATAAGGCCATTGCCTGTTGTTGTAAGAATGATAGGCCCATAAAAATGAAATCATAATGCTGAAATAGGCCGGTTGTATCTCCGTTGTCGAACGGGCAGAGGTGGCTAGTATACGCTTCCTCGGATGCTTTGGTCTTCTTTTTGTTGGGCCTCTAAAGTAGAGTCATCGCCGATTTCATCGGCCCGGTTGCCATTATGTTCGTAATTGTTGTCGTGATTGTGGTCGTGGTCATGACATCCACGAGGTGGTTGAGCATCGTTCTGGCTCTGGATTGAGGAGTCGTCGTTGCCGTCGTAATCGTGATCATTTTGACCTCGTTCGGTCAGATTGATGGCTACTTGCTGCGCGAGATGTCGCGTACCCGGAGTCTGGGTGTGGCCGTGATTCAAGCGGTGATTGTGGTGGTGGTGATGATGATGATGGTGGTGGTGGTTGTAGGATCGCGCTCGACGTAATCTTTGATTCTGTCCGCTGCCTTCATCATCGCCGTCGTTGCCAAAATCCTGAGAGGATTTGGGCAGATGCTGGAGAGGCCGACGTGCAACGCGTTTCTTGACATCCTGCTCGTCTTCAGACGGAGCGAGGCTGTTCGCTCCGCTTAGAGAACCGCCACCGTCCCGACCAACGAGGTGGAAGAGCCCATAATTAGACCGTGGCGGATGGAGGAGATGATCCTCACTATCGCGGTGGAGGTGCATCAGCCCTGGACGTTTTGGAATCGGGCTTGGACTAAGACCGACTGATTGGGGGGATGGAGAGCCCTGTGTGTCATTGTCATTGCCTTTTTTACTCGTGCCGTCGTTTTCATTACCGTCAGCTCCATCATTTGAGAGCATTCCGGAATGAGAGGCATGGGTAGTCATGGATGTGTCTTGCTTATGGAAATCATGTCGTCGAGGTGGGGAGGGAATGGTTTTTTCCACAGGCTTCGCCTCCGTTGACTGGTCTCCTAACCCCGGCTCAGGTGCTGTCAGCGTCCGTTGCTCCACCTGAGTTGTGGACTTCGTGGGATTCGTGGAAAGCGTGCCCGTCGGCTCTTGATGACGCTCGATCTTGTTCTCCTGAGTGGCGGCGCCCCGGCTAATTTCGTTCTGTCTCTTATGCGGGTCCGCCACGTACGATCGCACCGAGCCTTTTCTCCGCACGCCATGGTTACATCCGTCAGGACAACCGCCCCATGTGCGCCTGATTGGCACCGGGTGGTCAGGCGCTGTCAGCCCAAGTCCTTTGGCAGCCCTCTCCCGCTGCCTCTCCGCGTCTTTCTCCTTGCGTAGCTCCGACCAGGTGCGTAGCTGGTTCTGCAGCATGTACTTTCCATTATCTGGGTTGAGTTTCATGACGACAAATTCGCAGTGATTGATGTTCCGCAGGTCCTCGAAGTATTCTACACTCCAGTGGTACCATTTCATGAGAAAAATCCGTGTCATCAAGCCGTGAGTGACCAGGACGCAGACGCTGGCGAAGTCGTTTTCTCCGAAGAGACGCCACAGCGACTCGTTGAACCCGCTAACCCGGTCATAGGCGTCGGCGGCCGACTCGCCGTTCGGGATCCGATAGAAGAAGTGGCCATAGTCCGCACGCTCCAGCCACATTCGCTCCATCTCTGCTGAACATGGCTGGAAGTTTCCGAAATCTTGCTCGCGGAGTCGAGGTTCCTCATAGACCTTGATAGTGTGTCTGGGAAAGGGCGTTGGGGAAGGCGAATCAGAGGACAGAGACTGCAGAATCCCTTCGGTGGTCTCCCGAGTCCGTCGATATGGAGAGGTAAAGAAGTGGATGGTGTCGTCGGGTCGCAGAAGGCTTCGCAAATGCGTCCCCGCCTCTTGGGCTTGCCGATGTCCCTCAGCAGTGAGCTTCACGCGGTGGTCGGGGATGCTCTGATGGATTTCACGATTCTTGTTCCCTTCCGACTGCGCATGACGCACCAGAATGATCATCTGGCATGCATAATAAGATCAATATCCAGGAACAGAAGGACTGAGGCAAGAAAACAGCTCACCCGTGGCTTTCCCATGCTTAACACCTTGGGTATGTCCTGTAGAGCAAGGCGGGGTTGGATGCAGAACAAATAAATGGAACAAAAGGAGGAGGTAGAAAGACGCGACCTCTATGCGCCCACCGGGGGACCTTCTTAGCCTGGGAGGCAGAAGAGAAGGAGCTGAAAGACAGTACGTAGACAAGTCCAGAAGATCTGGAGGAGAAACGATAAGGACCAAGCGGCCCGCGTGAAGGGGAAGTACCTGAGGATAACTGGATGCGGTTAGCGGGTCCAGTGATGTCAACCCGTTTGAACCTCATGCGTTACTAATAATGCTGGTTGCTGCCGCGCCACCTCTGGCCTGTTCCACTTTCTCCTCCGCCGAAGTGCTCTCCATTGCTACTCCGCGTTGACACCATGGCCGACTATTTGTACGAGCTCCTGACTCCCCATTTGGCCTTTCCGGATGGCCCCTCTCTGGCGCCCCAGCACAATGTCACCACGGCCCAATATCTCAATCGTTTGCCCACCCTCTCCCTCCAGGCATTGCAAGAAATAGAACCGCAATCGCTAGCACAGTCCTCCCATTCTACGCTGCTCTCCCTTCAGGCGCTGTCCAATCGTTCCCACAAGACCTTTATTACCTCCTCCGACAGTCTATCGCACCTACGCTCCTCAATCCCCCAGTTGACGCGAGACGCCCAGCAGCTTCGAGATGCAATCCCGAGACTCGACGAAGAAGCCGTCCAATTCGCGTCGAAGTATAGCCGTGCCGCGGAAAATGCTGCTCTGGAGCAGCGCAAAAAGGCTATGCAGCTGGCACGCAACGTCGACCGACTCTCCGATATCTTAGAACTGCCCACCCTGCTGTCGACGACGGTCTCTTCGGCTGCAGCTAGCTCGGGTGCGACGGGCTCCTTCTCTACAACCTACTCGGCGGCATTAGACCTGCACGCTCATATCAAGAGACTGCAGACCCTTTACCCCGATTCGCCGCTGATCAAAGATGTCGTGCTTCAAGCTGAGGATGCCATGAAGGATATGACTACGAATCTAATTGCTGGGCTCCGAGCCCAGAACCTGCGACTTGCTGCGGCCATGAGAACGGTGGGGTGGATGCGCCGAGTGGCACCCGAATTGGAGAGCCTCCGTAGCGATGGCGGGACCGGTTCCGGAGACGGTGCTCTGGGGGCCTTGTTTTTGATCTGCAGGCTGGCAAATCTGGTGTCCACGCTGGAGGCATTGGATCCTTTGCGGGAGCTCGCAGATCAGGAGACGCAGCGGAGAACCCAGAGTCTGGCGAAACAGGATGGCACGACCACTACTTCGTGGTCTGCCGGGCACCAAACCGAGAAGTTTTTAAAACGGTACATCGAAATCTTCCGGGAGCAGAGCTTCGCCATTGTCTCCCTATACAAGAACATTTTCACCCCGGACCAGTCCGAGTCCGATCTAGCCGTGGCGGGATTACGGGGAATTGATGCGCGCAGTAAGACGACAGCTGCCCCTCGCCAAGATGACCCGCTGCAGTCCCTCCCTTCGGCCCTCGCAACATTTCCCATGCATCTGGTCCAGCTCTTGGCAGGTACCTTGCGGACATACCTGCCTAACGTCCAGGACAAGAGCTCGCGGGAGAGTCTCCTCACGCAGGTCCTGTACTGTGCTGCCAGTCTCGGGCGACTGGGAGGCGACTTTGGGATGATTCTGACTGAATTAAGTGAAGGAGAAGGCGGCGACGAGGTGGCTTACGAATGGGAAGAGGTGACGCAGAAACATCGGGCGTTGGCCGGACGCCTGGAGCAGCTGACGGGCGCCAAAGACAAGGACAACGGCACAAACAAGGCAAACTGAAACAAACCCAACAAACCGCTCGGTGTTTCTAAAAAGGGAAAGTCAGCACACCCGCCCTAAACCTAACGGGGCGCTAGCGTCGGCCGCCGGCTGACCTCCGCCTTTCAACGTTGTCTGGACCTTCTCGCCCTCCCTCTCTCTTCCCAGTTCCTCTCCTCTCCCCCCTCCTGTCTCTCTCATGCATCCCGCATTGTATACTTGTATCTTCTTTGAGTTCCTCTGAAACCCTTCCATCCATGGTTGGTGCTGGCTCTCCAACCTCCTTTGTGCCTCGTTCTTCAAAGCTTTGTTTTGTGTGACGTTCCCTCCCTTGCGGTGATCTTCGGTCCGCTACTTTCCGTTTCGTTCTCTGCTTCCTCCCCCCCCTCTCCCCTCACAACAACTCCACAAGAATGAGGACCTTCTTATAGTCTGTGTGACAGAAGGACATATATATTGAAAAAAAAACAGCTTCGGTTGATATATACCATTTTCTTCTCCGCCTATTTCCTATGGCTGCCTCCGCTATTCCCTCCGGCGGGTTAATCGACCCAAACAAACAAGCTGAATACCCCATAATCCTGGGTGATAAGCTGGCAGGAAGGACAGATGCATCGCGCTTCAAGTTTGTTCATATACAGTACAACCACAAGTCGAAATCTACGAACCCGCTGCAGCGATCGGTCATCAAACGCTCCCGCGGCAAAGACCAATACAACCTGACGATCACCGACAAAGCTCTGAACTCCGAACATGTATTGACCTCTTCATACACAGGCAGCTTGGCCCCTGAGCAAGCCGCTTCCGGGCCAGAGGAGCACAACTTGATTCTGGTGTTCGATGCCGAACGAAAGGCGTTCGTCTTGGAGCCGGTCGCGACGCAGCTGAAGTTCAATCTTCGCTCGGCTCCTGCTAAGACAGGTAAACAGGTGCTCGAGCTGCGTCAGTTGCGGACGCTGCAGGAGGACGAGCATGGCTCTGGGGATGACACCAGCGGAAATGATGATGGGCCGGCGGATGACAGCAACCCGTATGATTTTCGTCATTTCCTTCCCAAGGACAATGCAGAAGATGACAACAAGTCGGCCTCGGACAATGCGACCCCCGAACCCTATTCTGCACCGAGCAAAGGCAATACTCCTTTGCTGCTGCCGTCTGTGAAGAAGCCCACCGCGAGCCCGAAACACAAGCCCACCCCGAGCCCAAAGCTTAAGCCCGCTCCGAGTCCGAAGCCGAGGCCCAAGTCGCAAGCAAATCCTCTACGGCAGACCAAGCGGCCGACCGCCCCGGCGAAACCAGACAACGCAACAAGTTCCAAGCCCAATCCAAAGCCGAAGACTCATGCTCCGGAGAAGACGAAACAGCTGGCCGGACTCGGGGTGGAAATGCCAAAGGCGTCTCCGCCTCCTGATCTTGGAACGGGAGCCATATCGGCCCATAAAGCAGTCCCATCGCCAGGCTCCAATATAATCGTCGACGGGGATCTAATCATTGACATGGGTTCGCCGCCCCCTTCGCGACCCCGCTTCAATGTAAACCCAGCGCATTTCTCATCCAACAACACCCCGGGAATAGATGTCGGCAATGGTAACGAGGAGGAGGACGAGGAGATCGAGGATCTGAGGCTCCCATCTCCTGCCGGACATGGGGGGCGGCCCGCTGCGTCCGAAAGGGTGCAGTCTGTGTCACATGCTCCGGCGACCGAGGAAGAAGTTGAGGACGACGATGCCTTGGCTGCAGAAATGGAAGCAGCCTTCGAGGAAAGCGCCCGTGAAGAAGAAGAAGCTCGAAGCCAGCCTTCCCAGCAAGGGACATTACCGCATCAGTACCACGTCTTTAGCGATGATGAGAGCGAAGTGAGCGAGGAAGAATGAATCCCTTTCTTCATCCTCCCTCTTATTGCCTCGTATCTCTGGTGTCATTTATGTTTTTGATCTTTGTTGTTTTGTCATAGACTATTGTACCGAGTCTTCATATAAGCCCGGAGTTTGGAGTAAAGCGACGGACGCAATAGAGCTGGTCCTATGATATTTTGGAAACCAATGATACCACCTGTGCATCCATTTCTATCCTGTACACAGAAATTCACTTCCTATTTATCTACATTGAAAGATTATTTTGTTATTAGGCCGAAAGCCCACCAATGGAGACCCTCTTTGCGTTGTTTGACCGGGGCGGAAAAACCCATTGATCCGGCGAACGCCTGCGGATCATTATTCACGGTTGACTGGACACCTCCGACTGTCTCTCCCTCTCCGCCAGGCTCCAGAAATTGAAAACGCGCGCTGAGGATTACAGTGAATATACCTCCATTGTCTGTTCCCTGCCCCCTCCAATCCCCTGCCCCATTGAATCTCCTTCGCCTCGGCATTGGTGGCTGGTATAGGTTCCTGGATCCACAGGCACACAACCGTGCTGTCCATCAGTCTTCATGATGCGATGAGGTGCTAGTCGCGCCATGCTTGACAAGGTTTCTTTACGTCTTATATATCAGCTCTCGCATTTGCCAAAACAGAATCAGCCCTCGGCTTACTGTCAATTGCCATCGATTTGAAACGCCCAGGAGAAGTGATAGATCAGTCTATCCAACTTGCTTGACCCTTTTTTTTTTGTGTGTGTGCATGCATGCTTGGGTCCGACTTGTTCCCTCCCATCTAGTCTCCTCCTCAGCGCTCGCAGTTTTGACAGCTTCAATCTATTGTTCTTGAAACATATACGATTCTCCATGGCATCCACGACGCCCCAGCCCTCGGTAAAGCGACGACCCGTTCCCGCGCCCTCAAACCCGGTCCTCCTTGCGATCCAATCCCAATGGCTCTTCACCGACGAGGAGCTAACGCGGACACCCTCGCAGCTTGACGGCATGAAGCTGGAGGCGGAGAACACGAGTCGCAGTAAAGGGGTCAACTTCATTACCCAAGTGGGCATCATGCTGAAGCTGCCCCAACTCACCCTCGCTACCGCCGCCGTCTATCTCCACCGGTTCTTCATGCGCTTCAGTATGGTCGACCTGCCCCAGCGGCCCGGAATGCACCCCTATCCTATCGCTGCTACGTCGCTGTTTCTCGCAACCAAGGTGGAGGAGAATGTCCGTCGCATGAGAGAACTGGTGGTTGCTTGCTGTCGGGTGGCGCAGAAGCAGCCGAACTTGGTGGTCGACGAGCAGTCCAAAGAGTTTTGGAGGTGGCGCGATACTATATTACATCACGAGGACATGGTTCTAGAAGCGATCTGCTTCGATCTGCAGCTCGAGCAACCGTATCGCATCCTGTACGATTTCATCTGCTTTTTCGGCGTCAACGAGAACAAGCCGCTTCGCAACGCAGCATGGGCTTTCGTCAACGACTCCATGTTCACTGTTCTCTGCCTGCAATTCACGGCCCGTATTATCGCCGCCGCCGCTCTCTACGCTGCCGCACGTCATTGCGACGTGGCATTCCCGGACAACGACTCGGACCAACCGTGGTGGGAGCAAATTGACGTGGATCTGACCCAGGTGCGTCGCGCGTGTACGAGAATGGCACAGCTCTATGAGAACAATGCCATGCAAAAACATAGCCAGTACTACCCGACCACCCCTATCATCTCAGACGAGGGTACTGAGAAGACCAGGATTCCGCGCGCTGGCAGCCCGGCAAACACCCCGCGCGAAGCAGATCCCGTCAACGGACGAAAGCGATCCAGGGAGCCCGAGGACGGAAGCAGAGGGCGTTCGGAGTCTCAGCATCCTGTCGATTCGCAAGACCTTCACAGCGATCGAACCCCCAAGCGACAACGCCTGGGATCGGATGCCACGGCGCCACCAGACAGATCTTCTGAGAAGCCGTCGGTCTCCCCGTCGCAGAGCTCATTCGCCGCTCCTGCCCACGCAACGCAAGCCCGACGGCGCTCCTCTCAGTCCTATGATCGCCAACAACAACATACCAATGGCCATCTTCCTTCTGCACAAAATCGCCATCCGCATCCACTCCCCCCGGCTCCTCGTACCTACCCCCGACGAGACAGCGACAGTCGATCCGGTGGAAATCCAGCAACCGCAACCTCTGTTGACCCTATCCAGCAACGGATCGACGAGATCGTGCAACAAAACATGTCCCACGGGGCTTCTCCCCCAGCACCGCCGTCGTCTCGAGACCCTCCCCGGCCCGAACGACAATCCTCCGATCGATATCGCAGCGAATGGGAACACGATGATCACCACGCTGACCGACGCCGGTTTCCCTCTGACTCCGGAAGCAGCAGGAAACCGCCGCCGCCGCCACCCACCGATCATGATCGTCAGAATCATCAACTGCCTCCCCCTCCTCACCCTCCTCACCCTCCACCACCCCCTAGTGAAAACCAATTCCCACCGCCGCCGCCACCTTCAGGAAGCAATCCTCACAATCCGGAAGATAAGGATGACGAGGGTGGAGGGAGCGAAGAAGGAGAGTTATAAGATATTTCACTCTTTTCTACATACCTATTTGCCTGTATCATCTGGACTCCCGCCCTTCTGTCTCTCACACACACTCTTTCGTTTATCCGTCCTCATGACTCACATTGCCCCATCTGATGCTTCATTTGCTCCTTACTAGCTCTTTCTTCCCCCTTCGCCATGACATATATTATACCATCTCATATTTATGTCACTATTCTATTTGATCCGTACGGCCGGCCAATCTTTTGCTCCCTTCATTTCTTCCAAATGATCGGATTTTGCTTTCTCTTTCTCCCTTTCTCGTTCTCCATATCAAACGAATCTCCTAATACGTGGAATAAACTGGCAATACATACAATAAATGGGTGGAATAGAGAAAAACAAAACAGGACAAAACAAATCTATCTTCTGAAATGTATTTACTCCCATATTTGAATCACTTATGTGTTTTGTTTAATTTTTCTTTTTCTTTTTCTTTTGTCAGATGGGGGTGAATCTTTCTTTCCCTCTTCTCTTGTGTTTTTTATTATTACGAAGGTTGGGACGAATCTAGTTTACGTTCTTAAGGATTGTGAATGGTTGGAACGAACGAGATGGTATAATGAATGTAATAATTCGAAGCAAGAGAGTATATGAGTAGCTATGGTGTACTGTATGTGATGGCGGTGTGATATGCTTGATTCCTAAGAAAGAGCTAAAGTACTGATAATAAGAAAGACCGAGAAGTGAAAGACATAGAAGATATAATGAGCAAAGAAAAGCAAAAGTTGATTGGAATTGATGGCTCAATTTTCTATCCGGTTCAGTAACCTGCAGTCATCATTCCCGGACCATGGTCAAGCAAGCTGCTTGAAGCGACGAAGCTGAATCCGCCGAAAGGATCGGTCTCTCCGTTGAGGCCGTCATGTCCGGTGGGCATTCCCGGCTGGCTTGGTCGGCGAGCGCCTGTGATAGAATCGTCGAAGCCGCCGAGCATGGGACTGAGAGGCAGCTGAGTGAAATCGACCGAGAAGTTCTCCGCCAGTGCGGGATCCGTCACAACGGGATTGATGGGCGGGTCGAGCTCACGGCGCTCGAGGACCTTCCAGTTAATCTTGCGGAAGAATCGGTGGTTCTTGATGGTCTGGAGGTCCTTAGGCATGTGGTACCCGAGGCGCTTGGAGGGTTCTTTGCGAAGCAGGCGTGTGAGCAGGTCTTTGGCATCCGGGCCGAGGAAGTATGGCATAGTTAGCTTCTGCTTGACGATCTTCTCCTGGAGCTTCGCATTGTTATTGGCCCTGAAAGGGGGTGATCCCGTGAGCAGATCGAATCCCAGTGCCCCTAGGGACCACCAGTCGCAGGCCTTCCCATATGACTTGCCCTGGACGACCTCCGGGGCCATGTATTCGATGGTGCCCAGCGACGAGTTGCACCGGTCATCATCGTCAACGGCGATTTTGCTGAGACCAAAGTCCGTCAGCACCAGGTGGCCGTGTCGGTCCAGGAGGCAGTTCTCCGGCTTGAGGTCACGGTAGATCACCCCAACGTTCTGATGGAGATGCTCAAGAGCAAGGACCATCTGCGCCATGTAAAAGGCAGCTGCATCCTCGTCAAACATACGTTCCATCGCCAAGTGCGTGAACAGCTCCCCGCCCTCAGCATACTCCAGAATAAGATACAGCATCTCGTGATCCTGAAATGCATAGAAGAGTTTGACAACAAACGGGTGGCGATTCACACTCTCCAGAATCGTGCGCTCGGTCTTGGTTTGTTCCACGAGCTTTTTGTGGACGGTGATCGAGGCCTTCCGGAACTGCTTCTGCGCATAGAGCTTGCCCGTGAGCACATGACGCACCAGTAAAACGGTTCCAAAGGAGCCTTTGCCCAGGCAGAGCAGCGGTTCAAAATCATCGGCGGTCATCTTGCGGCATAGCTGAGAGCGTACAGCTCGGGCACCTGAGGTATTCTGAGAGTTTTCCTCCGCCGCAGCATCAGTGCTCACATAATCCTGGTCCAGAGGCACTTCATAACTAGTTAGGACTTCAGTCTGATCGCTGTCCGAGCAAACACTGGCATTGCTTGGGGTTTCGGAGCAGACGTCACTGGGAGCCCTATTCTGAGGACGATCGCCCGAGATATCAAGAGATTCTAGCTGAAGCTTCAAGGCACTCACTCCACCACCGTTGCCATTGGTTGTAGGCATGGGGTGCCTCTTCGAGCTAGGAGCTCTAGAACTCGAAGTCGAGAAATCCGAGTCTTCATCGCCTGAGCCCCTGGGAGTAAAGCCACGCACAGTGGAGATGGCGGAAGTAACTTCATTGCCCTGCTGTCTCTTCTTCTTCTTGCGTCGGTCCGATTTTCCGACCAACGGAATCGCATTCAACTTCGGCGCTGGGAAGGCATTGATCGCGGCCGGCTGCTTCGTCGTCTTGCGCTCAGGACTGCATTCACTCATGCGAAAATTGGTGTCTTTGATGGCGCTCATATTGGTCTCTTCGCGAGACTGGGTCATGTCCGCCTGCGGACTAAACACGTCGCCCACTGAGAGATCGTCCTGCATTCTAGTCGACGAATCCATTGTTGTCTTTCTCTCTTTCCTTTTCTCTCTTTCTCTTTCTAAAAAGCCTTCACGATTTATGGTTTATCCCCTTTCCCTATATCCCTTATCCCGTTGCGATCCCAAGGCCTATGCGGAAAGTCTCGGAGCGAAAACAACGACAGCGAGGTTCAAACGAATTTGGAGGCGCGGGCAAACACGATGCATTAAGTCAACCAGTGATTACACCCACACAGCCATAAATAGTGGAAAGAAGCCCGATGGGCCTACCCAGCGATACCTGGATCGAGTGAAAGTGTTAGGATGCAATCCGGCACACAAGTGGGGTTCTTTTTCAGCCCGAGGAAGAAAACCAAGAAGTGGTGTACTGAGTAGGGGAACTATCGAGCCCACGTACCTACACAAGGTAAACAAAGGAGGACTGGTCACAATTGCCCGAAGGCGGATCTAGTTAACGGACACTGAATTCTCTCAGGTCAAAAGTAATTTACCGTCCGCCCTTATTCAGGACGGACCATGAACCCCTAGCCAGATCACTCCGTCGACGGAGGGTCCCAACGGCTGAGTATATGACACAACCGAGGAGCCAACCAGCGCGGAAAGTCCGCGAGAGACAGCAAGTGTCGAATCGGGATTCACGATCGAGTAAAACGCGGAGAAGTCGGCAAGGCAGCCAACGGGGTCAACGTAAGCGGAAGATGAGGGCGTGGGCGCAGACAGGCACATAGAGAAACGGCCGGGTCGAAATTTCGAGGGGTGTTTAAAGAAGACTGGGAATCCCAGAGCAAGTGATAAGGGATGATGATTCGGAGTGATATTCCCGATCAGAGTGGGTGAGGAAGAGGAAGCAAGAGAGAAGGAAACAAAAAGTTGGAGGTTCAGCGGGAATTCCGGGCCAATCACGGGACGCCGATGCTAAGCGTGTGCGCTAAGCCTGATCGGAATCGGGCATCACGCGCTGAGGTCATCGGGAATCCACGAAGGAAGAAGTATACAAGCATGCAAACAGTCCTACTATTCGGCCTACGAGCCAATGCTGCTTTGGTCTTTTACATATATATCCCTTCCCGACATGGGCAGAACGCAGTCAACAACCAGCGTAATCAGTTAGTAGCAAAGGACTCAAATCATGCTCTTCCGCCGTCCTTGTCAGCCCTCTCGAAGAAAGCCTGAGACCGCGTAATCTCCACGCCTGACCTCTCGACGAAAGCAAGAGCACTCGGCTTTTCGACCTTCACTGTCACGCGCTCATTGGCGAACTCTACCGTCACAATGCGCGCCACGAGGGTTGCCAGCGCCTCGACCGTTTGAAACGAGGTGCCCTCGACTCGCTAAGAGAGATCACATTAGCCATACAGTGTACTGAGCATTTTTAGGAACAGTTACCCACCTCTGCAACGGCTCTAGTCATTGCCTGGTAGGTGTCTACCACTGTCGAGCCCCAGGACAGTTGGCCGGGACCCTTGAACCCCAAGGAGATGACCACTGCCTGCTTCTCCACCCTCTCGTGGGAGTTAACTCCCAGAATGCAATAGCATCGAATCCCGTCGATGCGGAACTCTTCCTCGAGAACCACAGGGCATCTTTCGGATTCATCGGGCTCGCTATGCGAGCCTTCGGCACTCTGTTTATACCCCCACACGGTGACGCTACGGTACTTCAGACCCTCGTCGGCCCGCAGCAACGCCTTGGGAAGGTGTAGCCAGACCTCACACTCGCCATATACACTCTCGATGGGCGAGCTCGACGTGCGAGTAGGGCTGAAGTTGAAGTTTGCAGAGCCGGATTGACCGCCCGAGCCGCTGCTTCGTCGGATCCCTTGATGCACATGGGACATCCGTCGCACACCGGCGGCCGTTTCGTCCAGAAGCCCCAGACCGCAGCTGGCAACGAGGCCTGCCGTCAAACGCACGTCCTGTCCGAGTTCTTTCCGTAGCATCTCCTCCCGTCGGCTGCCCTCCACGCTGATCATGCGGTGCCCCGGAGTTTCTCCGCGTTGTCCCATATGGCGGATGTCCTCCTCTAGGCGGCGATATAGCTTTCCGTAATCAATGGAGAGAGAGACATCGTCTGCGATGGCGGCTGCGACGGCGGATGAATAGGATAGCTTCAGCGACGCGGTGCAGGGCTGGGCCTTTTCGGGACGGTGCCATGGGTCTGGAGCGGCTGGCAGTGGGAGCTGAATGTTGCGGAGCTTCAAACTATCTAGAACAGGCGGATGAGAGGGAATATGCACGTTCACTCGTTGTTGCGCCATGATGAAGTTCGTAGTCCCCCACGTCAGATAGTGACGTCAAGATCGCTTTGGTGGAAGAATCACTCCAAGGCCGGTGGTAACTGCTTGGATGGCCCAGAGTCAGTCTCAAAGTGCGTGAAGTGAAGGACCGAGAGAATGAGAGAAAAACCCTGCAGACATCGGCCAGCCAGCTGAGACACGTGTTGGTCGGTTTGTGCGGGGCAGGTGGAAGGTCGAAGGTCGAAGTCGAATTCGGGTTGATTGACGGTGGGGTTCTCTTCTTTTAGCGCGGGAAACAAACCGGCGGTTCTTGCGTGACGGCCCAAACGTTATTATTGTTAGAGTCATTGATGAAGATGGCTTACGTCGTCACTTCCAGTGAATTAACCCTAAGGTGCTTCCTTCTACAACATC
Source organism: Aspergillus persii (assembly GCA_002215965.1). Taxonomy (NCBI): domain Eukaryota; kingdom Fungi; phylum Ascomycota; class Eurotiomycetes; order Eurotiales; family Aspergillaceae; genus Aspergillus; species Aspergillus persii. Next base: position 1,294,694 of record NGZO01000001.1, read on the forward strand.
AGTATCTGGTTCGCACGCAGTTTTCCAAGACAGCCAAGAAAGGCGAACGCAAAATGACATTTCGTGTTTAAATGTACATAAAATCCTCATAAACAGGCAAATATCGTCAGGAATAAATCTGCTGGAAGGGCCGGTGGGCAGAAACCAAGATCAACCGCTGAGCTCTTGGGCGTCCTAACCAACCCGAGGCATACCCAGCTGTCTCGTTTTATCGCGAGAAGTATTCCTGTAAGAGGCCGTTATCATGTCGAATAAAATAGAGGCCGTTCCGCAGCGGGTGCATGGGAGGTCCGCATTTCCAGATTAGACAATGAAGTCGAGTTTAAGCTCCATGGCCCGGTAAGCATGCAATGTCCAGATATCAACAGCAAGCGCAAATGATCAGCAATAAGGACAAATGAAAAAACGAGAAGCATAGAGGGGGGTATCCGCCATGCACGTAAGCAGCTTAGATCACACGAAATGAGATTCTTTTTTTTTACCAGTAGCCACGACGGTCGTACGGGATATATTCACCCCGCGGAGGGCTCCGGGGTCGTCCATAAGGCCTGGGTGGGGCGTACGGATCCTCGTAGCGGGGGGGAGGTGGCGGTCGCACATCATAAGGATCGTCGTAAGGGCGACGCGGAGCAGGATAGTCTTCAATCCGAGGGCGAGGGGGGGTGCGACGACCGTAGCCATCCCGATCATAGTAATCCCGACGCAGCGGAATGGGAGAGCGTTCACGGTAATGAGCACGAGGGCTGTAGCCGCGAGGGGCCGGGAATCTCCGGTCGTACTCATCCACAGGAGGGTAGCTACGACGAGGAGATCGAGACCGGTAAGGGTCGCGGAAAGTACGATCATCAAAGGACTGTATCTGTGGCTGAATGAGGTTTGGTCCTGGTTGAGGCGTGGGTAAAGTCCCTTACATCTGCGACACAGCTCACTCTCGCGCCTTTGAAGTCCCGTCCATCAAGCTTGTCGATGGCAGTCTTGAGATCATTCGCAGTTTCAAACTCAACAAACCTTCGATTCGGTGTTAATAGGTTGCGAACGTCGTCCGGGGGATAGAATATGTGAGCGGAACCCACCCTCTGCCCAGTTCACGGCCGGTTTCGGAGTACACGACATCAAGACCAGATTGACGCGCGAAATCTTTGAGGTCCTAGATAATCCCGGGGTGTGAGTCCATTTCCAGGTGAAATATTGAGATCCGGCAGTGTCAGGTGGATGTGCAAGCAAGAATAACTAGAGATCATAGTCGGGAAAAGGAAGATCATAGTGTCAACCCAGAAGCAGAGGGAAGGGCCTGAGGTCCGTGTCCATGATGGCTGCAAGGTTTCTTTTTCTGTCCAAAGGGTGGTCGTCCAACGTCCGGCAGTCGCAAACGCTCAACTTCCCTACGGTCTGCAGGTCGTCCATGTAGATCGAGGCTGAGAGACATCGCCCTTCTGCCAGGGATCCCGGGAAGCTGAGCCAACCGATCCACCATGAACAAGGTGGTCGTGCTGTACTTTGTTTTCTCAAGAAACCTGAACGGGAGACATGGAACACAAGAAACAAGAAAGGAGAAGGGGTGTAAAACGGAAGGCATTGGTCAAAACACTGGCCAGGCTGATTGGGATCCGGAAAATCCTAAGGAAAATGGACGTGGGCTGCTAACCTGCCAACTTGTTTCCGGGAGTCCAGAAATCATCATGCGAAAGATGGTACGCCGAGGGCGAGGCATGCTCGGGCGTTCCATTGGGCCAGGGAAGTTCTCCTTACGGCGCGGCCCACGCGCAAATTGCACCGTGAGCCGTTCACCTTTAAAGTCACTACCATCTAAATCAAAACCGTCAGAATAGAGAGAAGCCCAAGTCATCCCGAATGGACTACATACGAAAGGCTGGTTTGGGGGAAGCCGGTTAGCAAGCGTTGTTCAAAAAGATGACGGTCAAAAGAGCACACCTGGGACAACATCACGAGCATCCATCGCGTCTTCATACTCGATGAAACCGAAGCCATTCATCAGCTTGATCTCTGTGATTTTTCCAGAGCCATGAGTGCTGAAATGCTCCTCGATATCTGATTTGGTCACTGGATAATAACCCCAAGGCGCCGTGAACCGGCGCCGCGAGAAATGTTAGCTCAATGTAATCAAAAAATCTAAATGATCCAGAAATTTGGTTGTGGTCAGGTTGCCAACGGGTCACCGGCGGTTAGAACGGACTTCTGAAGGAGAAGCCGCCGAACCAGAACAAGGGGAATCCTTTCTAAGACGGAGATACCCCAGGAAGAAAAGGCCGGAACAGACACAACAGGTGCAGTAGAGACTTTGCGTCGCAGATCACGGTCAACCGAGAAGCACGGGAATCCAAGCGGAGCATCCTGTCTCTGGGGCGCAAACTGACTGGACGGGGAGAGAGAATCCGGTCGGAGAAGAGAGATGGATAAATGCCTGCATACCATTGCGGGGAAGATTCCCGAGATAGAGTCGCGTGGATGAAACTTCAGTCATGGCGGACAAAAAGTAAAACGGGCGGCGCTATCTTCAGAAAAACACCGGGAAAGAATAACTGCACAGTCCAACAGCTGGATGGTTTTCTGGCCCCTGGGATCTGGGCTGGCCAAGTTAAGGAAAAGAAAGCAAAGAAAAGCAAAGGGTCCGGTCAAGAGTGACGGCCTGGGATCAAGGATTCAAGTTAACGGCGCAGCGTCCTGTCTGGGATTATGATTTGGTAGCTCTTCGTTATTATTCCTGGTTTCCCCGAGCCGGAGATGGTCCAGAAGTTTTGCTGGTGGGCCTGACTAGGGAGGGGCGTTTGGCACACTTTAGCTGGGGGAGTGTAGCAGTTCCGTGGTAGCTCCGTCTGCACAAGCAACGGAGCGATGTGTTTTGATGCAGGCCGAAAGAGAAGCGAAGGGAAAGGATAGGGGGATGAAGGCCGAGAAGAACGAGGAGGAGAGAGCAGGGGGGTGAGATGAGAGAGATGAGAGAAAAGAGAAGACGGTTGACTGAAGACCCTGGAGAGGAGAGAGGAGAGAGGAGAGAGGAGAGCGTTGACCGCCAGGCAAAACAGAAAAAGAAAAGAAACGAAAAAAGGCCCGTGACCCGTCGACGGTGTTGAATGTTGTTTTCTAGTCCAAACCAGCCAAAGATCCTCCCCAAGTCCCAACCGCTTTTTGCGTTACGGTCCGCCTCACTTTTTCTCTGGGCGGATCCACGTGGCCCCGCCTGCTACCACAGCCCTGCTTACTCTGGATGGAGTCACATACTACGGAGTACAGTACATACTGGGATGCTTCGATGCTCAGGGTGTTCATTGTTCAATCGTCTCGAGGTGACACATTCTCAATCGCTCGGGCAAATTCTGACAGGCGAACAAGGGCCTGTCACGTGGAGCCCCTATGACTCCCTTGCTGAGGATGATCATTCTTTTCTTCGCCACTGCTTCTCGAAGGAGCAGATCGTCCGATTCCTGTCTGTGGCCTGTGTCTACGGAGTACGGAGCACTGTTATTCAACCCGATGATCTCAAAGCATGAATATGCGTGCTTCTACTCTCTCGGGTCCATCAAGGTTTACTGCTGCTGAGATTCGGTTTCAACCGAACTATGGATCAGTCACTGAATGAGCGATCTCCTCGATGTCATGCCGTTCTGCTAAACCCAGAATGGCTTCCGCTAAGATCAGAGTCATACTGACATCGGCGAACCGATCTTTGACGTAGAAATCACACCTCTCAATAAAACTTTACCTAGCCTCTTCCCCCTCACTGACCTCGTGAATTGGCACCGCTATCTATTCTGCTTCAGACTCTCTGTCACTGCTACGGTTATATTACCATGTCGTCTATGCTCTCAGGTGGACCTGCTCCCCTGTCTGATCAGGAGCTGAAGGTGAAAGTTATCCTTGGTTCTTGTCAGCTCGTCTTCAACAGTGACGTACAATGCCCCTGTGATTCCGGTTCTTCAGTGATACAGGCCCATTCTCTTTCCACCCAAGGGAAATGTGACGATTGTGGCCATCTTCTCTCCCAGCATAGGGATTATGGTGCTAGCACTGAAAGTCAGACGGAAGGGGACCGGACTACTAACATTCAACAGCGCCTTCTCGACCTGGACTTCCGGCGACTTTATGCCGGGATATATCCCCTCGATCCGGCACGGTCAGGAAACTGGCTGCCTCGCTAGACAAGAAACGAGTGGTACACGTTAGGGGCCCCCCCTCGTCCGGCAAGACAACACTTGCTCATCTTCTGGAACTCCATTACACTGAAAATGGGCAGACGGTGAAGGTCATTTCGGGCTGGAGCGATGGTACTGACTTAAACAGTCAACCAAACCAAGAGCCACAGGTGGAAGGCCTTCGTTTTTACCTCGAGAACCTTCTACACACCAATACCGTGTTCATAATCGATGACGCCCAAGCGTCATTTTCAGACCATGCGCTATGGCTAGGTCCCATCAAATCCCAAAGTGGTGCTTCTGGGGGTGCAAGAATCTGTCTTCTCTCTTCCTACGGAAATCCTACGATCGGGTCGCCTAGTTCTCCCGACGGATTAGTCCCTCTGTATCTGGAACCGTCGCAGCGTGTATCCATCATTGAACAGTCAGACCCAGATTCCTCAGGAATCTGCCTCTTCTACAACGAAGAGGAGTTCCACGACGTCGTAAATAGGCTTTGCTCCCGCCCGGAAACTACCTTTGACATGGAGTCATCTGCGCGCGCATACTTATATTCCGTAACAAAAGGACATCCCGGCGCCGTCGAAGCACTGATCTCATACGTCTACAGGGTATGTATAGGCCTGTTAAGCGGTGGGGATATTCACTGAAGGCGGTGATTTACAGAGCCATGAGCAAGCCTTGAATGACAGTGCAATTCGAGCTGTATCGAAGGAACACTTGAGTGCATCCTTACACGATGAATCCCGAGTCTTCAGAGGCCTTCGGCACTCGGCATTCTTCAGATCATTTCCATTGCTAAACAGTCTCCCAGCGCCCGCTGTCAACGCACTCCGCAGGGCGTTAGAAAATGGCAGTGTGCCATGCAACCTTCAAGATCAAGGGATCCGGCTCTGCTACGAGAAAGGCTGGTTGCACTCTGACTTCACCAGGACGTCAGCCTCGGAGAACCCCAGCGCCGTTTGTTCCTTCCCTACCAGAATACACATGAAGTAATACCTACCTACAACCCCGGCGTCCCGCGTCTACCTACCATTGATTCGCTAACCCATCAGATTCGTCGAATACACCCTGCACGTCTCCCAACTGAAACCGTTCCCATTCGACCGGTTCCCCTGCCTAGCCAGCCTCTGCGAAACCATCCTCAAATGCTTCTCGCGGTCCCGTCTCCTCTCAGACCCCGACACCCCCCATCTCCCCGGCAAGTTCCCCTTCCAGGAAGAATGGTACCGTTGTTTCTCCTCGCTCGTCGGTCACGGCGTCGGCATCTCCAGCAAGTGGTCCCCAGTTGGCAACGAACGGGTCGACTTCTGCATCCTCGGCCCGGCATGGGGCGTCGAGCTGCTTCGCGACGGCGATCACATCCACAACGTGTGCGCCCGGTTCCAGAACAACGGTCTCTATCACCCGTTAATCGAGAAAGGGAAGCTGACCGACTGGCTCATCTTGGACTGCAGACAGTCTGCTCCGCAGAAATACCGTATGTCAATGCTCACTCCCCTCCCTCCTTGCGCTTTTCTATGCGGGCTTCCAATGCTAATGCATAGGTCTTGTTAGATGTACCCGGTACCAAGCTCTGGCGAGTCGTGTTCAAAGAAGACTTCACGTCGGCACATGTTCTGGGCTCCGATAATGCGGTGGTCGTGCCGGAATTTATCCTTTTGGATTAAGCGTTTTGTCATTTGTAGGTAAGGAGTTGGCGTGTTGGGAACAGAGTACCTATAGGCCCGGTAAGTGCAGATTGAGTTTCATACGCCGGATCGCCTTTGATCGTTCATGGTTTTATCATACTTAATATAATAATCCCTCCCCGTTCAAATCTAGTGACTAGTTTTAATAATTAACACGGTACGATATTGAATTTCTCTTTCATTGAGGTCACGAGATACTCAGTACAATTAACTCAAATAGATATCTATATACAATCAAGGAACCAGCCCAAAAACCGGATAGACTTGCTTTTCTGCATTCCTTTTATACAGGGCATAGGGAGTAAAGACGTAGGTAAAGGACCAGTTGGATAAAGAGGATATAAAGATGGAACCGAACGGTGCAGTCGGAACCAGGCGCCAATAGATCGCAAATATATTCAACAAAGACGATAGGATATAGTTGAAGCAACTGGTGGGGAAATCGACAACGGGGAGATGGTTGTTGCCCACTCATGTCATGGAGTATTTGGGACCCTCGCCACCCTGCGGTGTTTGCCAGTTGATGTCCTGCGTGGGCACCTTGATGTCGCAGGTCTTGCAATGGATGCAGCTGCTGGGTGTTAGTATGGAGCAGAACAACGAAAGAAAAAAAAAGGGAGAACTCACTTCTGGGCATTGATTTGGAAGCGAACGCCGTGCTCCTTGCTCGGGTCCTCGACGTATTCGTACACTCCGGCGGGGCAGAATCGGTTCTCGATGCCCTTGTACTGCGGCCATGCAATGTCCTTGTGCTTGTCCCAGTCTTCGACCTGCAGGTGCACCGGCTGGTCTTCCTCGTGGTTGGTGCCGGTTCGGCTGACACTGGTTAGGATGTCGAAGCTGATGACGCCGTCCGGCTTAGGATACTCGATCTTCTCGCATTCCGAGGCCTGCTTCGTGGCCGCGGCGTCGGTGCCGTGGTGCTTCAGGGTCCAGGGCGTTCGGCCCTTGAAGAGGTAGGCTTCCAGACCGGAGTACATGACGCCGCCGTAGAGGCCCAGGGGGGTGCCGAACGAGGGTCGCATGTTGCGGACCTCATACAGCTCTTTCCAGATGGACGATTCCCGGAGAGCCTTCTCGTAGTCAAACAGGAAGACCGTCCCTTCACTTGAGCTCTGCAGCGCCGAGAATGTCGACTCGGCAGCCAGCATACCTGATTTCATGGCTGTGTGCGTGCCCTTGATCTTAGGAACATTGAGGAATCCAGCGGTGTCGCCGATAAGCGCACCTCCGGGGAAAGCGCATTTCGGGATGGACTGGAAGCCGCCCTCGTTCAGAGCACGGGCGCCGTAAGAGATACACTTGCCACCCTCCAGAACATTCTTGAACAGAGGGTGATGCTTGAGCTTCTGGAACTCGCCATACGGCGAAAGCCAAGGGTTGGGATAGTCCAGGCCAACCACCAGTCCAAGAGTGACCATGTTGTCGCCAAAGTGATACATGAACGCACCGCCATAGGTATCTGAGGAAAGTGGGTAACCCAAGGAATGCACAATCTCGCCGGAGTTGAATTTCTCGGGCTGGACTTCCCAGACCTCCTTCAACCCGATGCCGTACGTTTGGGGCTGGCTGTCACGTCGCAAGTCATATTTCTTAGTCACCTGCTTGGTCAAGCTACCATGGCAACCTTCGGCGAGAAGGGTGACGCGAGCATGGAACGCCATTCCTCGCTCAAAGTTGTCTTTCGCCTGCCCATCGCGGCCAACACCCAAGTCGTTGGTCGCCACTCCGAGCACGGCGCCATCATGTCCGTAGACGATTTCGCTAGCGGCAAATCCGGGGTACACCTCCACGCCCAACTCCTCCGCTCGTTCACCGAGCCATTTGGTCAGCTCATTCAAGCTGACAATATAGTTTCCGTGGTTGTTCATCTGCGGCGGCATCGGGATAGGGATTGCGGAGTTTTGGGTCAAAAAGCGCATCTTCTCTTCCTTGGCCGGCGTCACGCCCTCGAACCGTGACGGATTGTCTTCCGATAGCCAGTCGGGTAGAAGCTCGTTGAGTGCGGTCGGTTCGAAAACGTTGCCTGACAAGATGTGCGCGCCAATTTCACCGGCCTTTTCCAGCAAGACCACACGGAATTCCTCATTCCCCGCTTCGTTGGCCAGCTGTTTTAGTCGAATCGCGGCGGCAAGACCGGCGGGCCCTAGGTTCGTGAGAGACAGATGGTCAGCGACAAGGACCGGACCAACTCGAAATGCGACAGGGGAAGGAAACCTTACCACCGCCGACGATGCAGACGTCTACCTCGTCCGACTCTCTGTCCACCGATTGGGGGTCAAAATTCTCGTTGGCGAGCTTCAGCGACTGCGAAAAGGCACGGATGGACGTGCGACTGGGAGTGAAAAGTGCGGCGCGGCGAGAAGCCCTGCGTCCGGCGATCGAAAGTGGAGTGTTCGAGCTTCTGGCCGAGTTCGAGGCAGTGGAAAAGGAAGAGTAGGCCCGGGAGAGGCGAGAGGGGGTAGGCCGTAGTTCACGCCTCAAAAGAGGCAGCATGGCTCCCTTGGAGGCCATGGCGCAGGTTCGGGGGAGGAGGAACGGAGACCGAGAGGGGAGAGTGTCGTACAGAGTCAGGCTCCTATTATACAGGCATTGACATGACACAGGCGTTCACGGAGGGGGAGAGCGCAACGTCGAGAGGAAGCGAGAAGTAATAAAGGCGGGATCAGCTTGGCTGCAAAAATGACTAAGCCGGCGGGCGGTGGCCCGAGGTTAAAGACAAGCCAATGGGAAGGGGGGCAATTGGGAATCATTCGTCTTTCCGCCGCCCGTGATCCGTCGGAAACCGCGTGTAGCCCATGCTTACCGATACACTCGATGTAACTTACAGAGTACATTACTACCTACTTATGTATAGAGCCTACTCGAGTTACAAGTTAAAAAGCTTGAGTTGATCCCGGTCGATGATCTCCGTGGTTTCGCTGGTTGGAACGAGCACGCTCCCCCGAAAATAGGCAAAAGTCAGACCACATGCACGGTAGGGATGATATCATTGTAATAATATTATAAGGTTACAGACATGATAAGAAGGGAACGCACAGTTTCGGTTGGCCCGCGGAAGCAAAGCGGACGGGATGGCCAACGTACCGATAAATACCGAAAACGCTGAAAAATGGACATGGGATCATGGGGTGGAAGGGCGGTAGGTATGCTGAATACCAAACCAGAGCATGTAAAATACCGGACAGGCTGGATAATGGATTATGCCCGTGATAGGAGTCGATTACGTATTCCCGCGCAGGCACCCTCGGCTCATTCCTTGGTTGAGAGGGAAGTGAATACAACTGTATGACTCAACCTGTCATGTCGGCGGGTTCTTGTTCGACTATTTTTATTTTTTTTCTTCCGTTTGTGTCAAACGTCAATGGTTTTATTGTTGCTATTATTATTATTATTCTATTGATTGATTGATTACTGGCCTCCTTTCAAACAGACAAACAAACCGCGTCGGTGGATCACAAGCTGGCTGAGGGATCTGGGGAAACGCCGCGAGCGCCTACTGAGACCCAATCATGGACGCGACCTCTTTTCTGATGCATCACCCGGCGACAAGCTTTTCGTGTTTGGGGGCGGAGTGGGCAATGGACGTGTCCTCGTAGCGATGAATGTCCTTTTTTTCGCGTTTGACTGGTACATTTCATCTGCAACTATTTATATCAACCTTTTTTTGCGTATTAGGATCTGTCCAAAAGATGAAACTACATGGCGATCACTCCAGCAGGGTCGGGGTTGCTTGACATGGAGATGGTAGAAGGAATAATAATGGGCGGAGTATAACTATAATCCCGTCGCGTCGAGGCGAGGCTGAAAGAGGAAAGGAAATAGGCACAACAAAAGGAAAGAAAGAAAAAAGGACAGATTGATTTGTTTGTCCGGGCGCTAAAGCAGCAAGAACAGCGACCGGGAACAGCGTGATTGGAGCAAACGGAATGCATCGAGTCGAGGGTGGGGCGCCTATCAGTAGCAGGAGCAACGCGGACTGGACAAAGGCGGCGTGGCTGCAACCATGGCGCTGACCGGGAAAAAAGGCAGGGGGGGCAACGGCCAGTCAGAAAGCGCCCAGCCGGTGGGGCTCCCAGACAATGTGCGTCCGGTGGGGCAGGCCAGCAGCCAACCAGCGTCGGGCAAGGAGAAGGGTTGGCCACCCAAGAGCCGCTAACCAGCCAAACCCATGGATGGAGGCGACCGCCCATCGCTGCTTTTGCCGCCGCCGCCTGGCCCAGCCCCCCCTGACGCCAGCACTCCCGGGCGCTGTGACTCAGCCTATATAAAGGCCCAACCTCCCACTTTCCTGGCCGCGTTGGAATTTTTGATCTGGTCTTGGCACCGCCCGGAAACGCCATACAGTTGTCTTCTTTCCCGCCCATACCTCCTCCCCTCTCCCTCTCTCTCGTTCCGATCAGATCGCAGAGCTTGGCTCCCTTTTTTTGTCAATATTGTCTGGTATTTGCAAAAAAAGGCCTTCTCTGGCATTTGACAGATAAAAAGGATCTTTTTTTCCGGGAAGAAGAACTCTTAGGCACAACCCCCAACTCTCCAAGAAGACCAACGCCGGGGCGGATCAATCCTCTCCCCTCTCCAACGTTTCATCCGTTGAAACAGGAAGTTTGCAACTGCATCTTCGCCGCTCTCTCTTGACTCCCAAGCCCCCAACGCAGATAGACTACCCTATTTCCAAAAAAGGAAAAGCACCAAAAAAAGTTTGCTTGTTTTGTCAAAAAAAAAAAATTCAGCGCATCCGTTTTGTCTTCACTGTCTCTCTCTCTCTCTCTTCAACTTGCGCCTGTCCTTTGCACTCTGTCCATAGCTATTCTCTTCTTGGCCCTTTTTTGAGTCAAATTCCCACGGAAAACACTTCACTGTGATTTTTCTGGTCTCTGGTTCTGTTCATCTTGCGCAGTACCTTACCCAACCTGACCTTGCGTTCGGTTCTGCTTCATCTCTCTACGGGACCTCACCCCCGTTGTTGAACAGAAAGGCAGCTTTGCTGTAGGGGAGACATTGACTTGTCCATCTCCCACAAAGGGTACGTTGCCATCTTCTTTTGCCTGCACCCTCCGGAGGAAAATTCTGCAAAAGGCGGTCGGAACTTCACTCTTCTGCCTGCTCACACCGCCCCATTGGGTTACTTCCGTCGCAGTTGCTGCTGGCAACTTGTGTGCTGCAGAAGGAAAACTCTGCCCGTCATCACTACGCCTTCCCCCCGCATCTCATTACTCCACGTCCCTTGACGTTGGCTTCATCGCGGCCTTGTGTCTGGTGGCTTTGACTAATCTTCCTGGCCTTGGTATACAGACTGCACTCTTTCAGAGGTCTATCTACCTATTCAGTCTTGGCTGGTCTACAGCTCGAGTATCTTTGACTCACGTCACGATGGACTCTCTCACGACCCATCCCTCCAACGCGCAACAGGCCCGGGCTTTCACTTCTCCTGCCTCTCTGTCCTTTCCCGGTGGCGCCGGCGACCTGACTCCCCCCTCCGATAAGGATGGAAACATGGCGATGAGTGCCCAGGGTGCGAACGGAAATGTGAACGGCCAGCAGCCTGGAGCGAATGCCGCCAACGGCAACGGGGTGACGCCCGCGACTCCGGCTGCGACTCCGGCTGCGAATGCTCCGGGGAGTGGCATTGTGCCAACGTTGCAGTGAGTATACTCTTGCTGTCTTTTTCTGGTATCACCAGAATACTGAACATGTCTCTCTTTCTTAAGAAACATTGTCGCTACCGTCAACCTTGACTGTCGTCTGGATCTCAAGACCATTGCGCTCCACGCAAGGAATGCGGAGTACAACCCAAAGGTATTATCTTCCACACCTCCCTGAGCCTTTTTCATCAGGGTACAGTGTGGCTGAACTGGTTTCTTTTCTTTCTCTTAGCGTTTCGCGGCCGTGATCATGCGTATTCGGGAACCCAAGACTACCGCTCTCATCTTTGCCTCGGGAAAGATGGTTGTGACCGGTGCCAAATCGGAAGATGACTCCAAGTTGGCCTCGAGGAAATACGCGCGTATCATCCAGAAGCTCGGTTTCAACGCCAAGTTCACGGACTTCAAAATTCAGAACATTGTTGGCTCTTGCGACATCAAGTTCCCCATTCGCCTGGAAGGTTTGGCTAGTCGCCACCACAACTTCAGTTCTTACGAACCTGAGTTGTTCCCTGGTCTGATCTACCGTATGATGAAGCCCAAGATTGTGCTCTTGATCTTCGTCAGCGGGAAGATTGTCTTGACCGGTGCTAAGGTCCGTGAAGAGATCTACCAGGCGTTCGAACTGATCTACCCTGTGCTGTCAGGTATAGTGCTCTACTTTTGGTACCTTGTTGAGTGAGGCAATTACTAACTGGTAATCCTAGATTTCCGCAAGGTTTAACAAGTCCTTCAAAGCGGCTGATAACAGGGAGGTCACCTCTACCAACACCTCACCTCTTCTCACTTGTATTAACATTATGTTATTTTCTTCGCTTTTTGCCTTTTTAATCACCTCGCGTGGCATGTATTACGAGCAAGGCAGCAGGCTTCAACCCGTTGTCGACTGCCTGAATTCTCGAACCTTCGCCCCTTACACTTTGACGATTCTTGATGCTAGCATTTGTACGGCGTTTTAGCGATCGGATTGCTCACCCTTTTTCTTTGCTTGTTTCAACAAACTTCTAAAGTGTCTACAATTAGATAGTCGCACACCCGCAGTTTCAAAGGGGGCGGTACTGTGCGCTGGTCGATGGTTGCCTCCTTCTAATTACTTTATTGATTCTGCTTTTTTTTTACTACATTTGGCCTGCACGTCAGGTTCCGGGGGGGATGATGGAAGGATCAGAAGGGAAAAAATTTACTGAACTTGCCTTTTTTTTTTCTTTTTTTTTAGAGATCGGACATGCAAACGAGATTGATGGCACCGTGTTTCCGAGAGTTTTCTTTTTATTTTGATTCCCAAATGCCGTCTGTTCTTATTTCCTCGTTGCTACTCCGAATAGCTGGTTGTCTGGCAGATAAAATGGAACGAGATATGCAGACATTCCGTCCCCGATTCACTGGCAGTGCTGTGTAGAGCCGTAGCTATTTAGACCCTATCGATCCTTGTGCATGCATATACCTCCAAGAATCCCCCATGTATAGTCCCAGGCTAAGGTTATATAGGCATTGATACCAAGAAGCTTTGGGTTGCCTAGGTAGGTGGTTATGCAGGCATGCAACGGGACGTTCCTAGCGTTTTGCTTGCCTGTTGTCTGTCCTAGCCAGAAGCCTTCCTTACTTGTTGTGAACTCGCCTGCAGAGAGCCAGCTTCATCTTTACTGGTTCATTTTAATGAGGTCCTTGATATGTATGTATGTATGTATGTATATACAGACTGTTCAGCTATTTATCTACAATCCTACCGCCACGCAACTCAATTCGCTACGCTATGCATGCTCTACACACACGTTTTATATATAGGTTGGGCCCATCTACAAGGCACTCGGCCGATGCTCCTTCTGCGTCTTGGCCAGCTCCTCCCGCAACAACAGTCCCTTCTGTCCCGATCGACTTCCGTCCTCTGCGCCTTGCAGGACCCGCGGGTCGACGGCTTCCGGCCAGGCCCAGAGATTTCGCAGCTCGGGTTCCAGACGGCCTTCTAGAGCGTCCACGGCCTTGTCGCCGAGCACCGGGAAGAATTTGTATGCGTGGCCGCTGCCGCCTGTGGCGAGGAAAAGACCGGGCTGGTGTGGGTGGTATGTCACAATGAAGTCGCCGTTGGGGCTGTATTGGTTTTATGTTAGTGGGTGGGAGTTTTCGTTTCGTAAGGAGGGTGTTTTTTCATGTGCGAGGTGTGCATAGTCTGGGTGAAGGTCACTTACGTATCGGTGTACCAGCATACTCTGGTGCTGATGAAGGGTCGGTCTCCGAAGGTGGGAAGGAGCTGCTTCAGAGCGAACCGGAAGGCGTCCTGGCCTTCGCGCGGAACGGGGACGCCGCTCTCTGGTAGACTCACGTCCATGGTGGCTGTTCCCTGGCTTCCTGGGACTGGCACGGACGTCGGGTTCTGGTAGCCGTAGGCATGGCGAGCGATCTTGAGCAGATTGTTTCGCGGCGGGATGATGAAGATGCCCGTGGAGAAGTTCAAGATGGTGGGCATGTTCTCGAGAAGCTTCTGCTCCTCGTCTGAAATGCGCATGTATGCGATCGCCTGGCCGGTTGCCACGGCTCGACCGCGAAGATCGACCAGCTTAGATGTCCATGCCCCGGTAGCCAGGATGACCAGATCCGCCGTTATCGAGGTCCCATCTGCCAGGGTCACGCCGGTCACCTTGTTTGGGGCTGTCTGGTCGGCGTATTGTAGGCTCTGAACAATCCCCGTCTGGAAGTTGACCTTGCCTGCCGCGTCCAATTTCTTCTTTGCGTACCGCACGGTGGCTTCGGCGTCGGACCAGCCTGAACCCCAGTTCACGTAGCCTCCGGCGACGTTGAGCGACTCTCCGTAGGCTGGCGCCGCCCGTAGAACGTCTTTCTTCGCGGGCAGAAACTCAACCAAGTTCCCTTCCAGCTCCTTGACGTTGTGGTAGCTTTTGATCGTGTATTCCTTGCCTTGGGCATTGCCATCCGGGTAGACCAGCAGCAGGCCATTCTGGGTATAGCGGCCCTCGTGGCCCCATTCCGTGTTGCGCCAGCTTTCAATGGCGGTGGCAGCCAGTCTCACGTACGCAGGGTTCGAATAGTCGGCGCGCACGATGCGCGAGCTGTCGACCGAGGATCCTTCCGGGTTGGGGATTGTAGGAGACGCTTCGAGCAGGGTGACTTGGCTGGTGGGATGTCGGCGGGACAGGGCGAGGGCCGTGGACACTGAAAGGGTGCGAATGGTTGTCAATTAGGGGCCGATGTACGTGGGTGTATGGCGGAATATTCCGAGATTGAAAGCCGGATAAAAGATGCACGAGATGCCATGTTTGGCCATCAAGCGCTCGTTCTTGCCTTCATGAGGATCGGTTACTCACATCCGAAGACCCCTCCACCGACAATCAATATCTTGGGAGGGAGAGCCATTGTGCGGGGTAAGCAAAGGTTGTCTGGTCCAAAAAAATCGATGGAATTCGGCCGATGAGGTCGGAAGGCGATATAGAGAGTGCAGAAGGGCGAGGACAGAAGAAAGGTCAAAACGAGGGAAACGGAGAGGGGAGAACTTCCCCACGATGGCCGATAAGACCTCGTGACTTTTTCCCCGGAGCGACGCCGACGCCCCTTGGCTTTCCGATCTTCGGCCCCGATACCACTTAATTCCATTCCACTCTGTGTTCAACTCTATGACTTACATAATCTTATGACATTGCACTTCTCGCCCTCCTATATTCAACCATGAGCGCACCTCGAGCAGGACGCGCCGCGTTGAAAAAGGCCAGCGTGCCTGTCACCGGTGCTCCACGGAAAGGCGGGAGGATCCCCGTCGAAGGCCCAGGGTCAGTATGCAGGATTTTTCTTAGGCATGCCGTATTAGCAGCGGTCTGGCTATTTGATATCACGATCCTACCCTTAGGAATGGAAGCCCTTTGTCTACACTTGTCTCTAACGTGTTAGCAGCAAAAAGACCCCGGTGGCGCCATCGCTGCCAAAGAGGGCCAATCCCCATCTGTCAAATCTCAAACTAGATGAGGGGACCCGAATGTCACCCCGGCTTATGACCGGCCTAGGCGTCAGCGTCTTGGGTATAAGTGCCTACTGTGGCTATCTATTCGCATCCTACAAGCGGGAGGTGGCCCAGGCACAGTCTCTGGATATCCCCAAGGACGTGTCGGATCGGTACAACCATACTGCCGGCACATTCGACGCCGATGTTGAGATGTCCGAGAAGCTCATGCGCATGGGCGGCAAGCGAAAGGGCTTAGTGCAGCGTGCGCGCGGAGACGTATTAGAGGTGAGCTGCGGCACCGGTCGGAATCTCGAGTACTATAAGCTCGGGGAGCGACGAGGTCTGGACGAGAAGGATCGCGCCGGGTTGCGAGGCTGTCGCTCCCTCACGTTCATCGATCTCAGTCCTCAGATGGTGGAAATCGCACGCCAGAAATTTGCCAAACTCCACCCGGGCTTCCAGAACGCCGTTTTCCACGCGCAGGACGCGGCGGATGTCGCGCCGCCTTCGAAGAGTGGGAAGCCCGCGTATTACGATACCATCGTGCAGACCATGGGATTGTGTTCGATGCCGGATCCTGTGGGCACGCTGCGGCATTTAGGAACCATCCTGGAGCCGCAGCAGGGGGAGATCTTGTTATTGGAACATGGCCGGTCGCACTATGACTGGCTTAATCGAGTCTTGGATAATCTGGCTCCTGCCCATGCGGACCGACATGGATGTTGGTGGAACCGGGATATAGGCCAGATTGTCCGTGAGAGCGGACTGGAGATAGTCGAGGAGCAGCGGTGGCATTTCGGGACTACGTGGAAATATGTGCTTAGACCGGCGCGGAAGTCATGATTGTTTCGTTTTGCTCTAAGTCTATATATATCCGTTGTCAACCCGGTTACCATTAAATGTACATGTACCATATCCTCAATAGAACCATATATGCATGCATCAAAATATAAAATGTATGTACGTACATTCATTGATGTCCAACTTTTCCCCCTTGTCGATGATGATGATGTCGCGTGCTGTTCTCGTCGGTGGAAAGAGTGCCTATGGAAGTATATAGATTGACTGGGGTTTGGCACAATGTCAATCAATATATTTGTTATTCTATTTTAATTATCTACGGCGTGAATTTTACCGCGGAGCCTATCCGAGGACTGTCCCCCAATTCCTTGGATTTGATTACTTTCTTCTTATCCCCACGGCTCATCATCTGGTCGGTGTAGATCTGAATCCAGGATGAGGTCAGGATGGCGTTGTATATGCGGGGGATCTCCATCGATGTAAGTATGTACTCAGTACCTTCCGATGCAATGCAATGACGGACGGCTCATGTATGCAGGATGTATATTATCGAAGCCGGAGATGAACCATCCATTCGCCGACGTGATGCTGCATAGGGTCCGGTGATCTGGCCACATTGCCTGCCCGCATTTGTTGCGGGATGGCGCACGGATATTGAAGTATATCGGACTCTTCGCCGACCACCTAGGTTTGTTTTCATCATTGCATCATCGTTACCTATCGGTCGTTTGTCCTGTCGTTCCACAGAATCTGCTCCATCGTCATCGCGATTCTAATTCGGGGAAATTCTCCGTGGTTGGAAATGCCGATGTTTTAGTACTGCCAGGGGGTGTCTAGGACTGGGTTGTCATTCGAGGATGGCTCGAAGGATACATATCCGTGATCTAAGATCTCTCCATTTCCCGACCAGTCTTTTCCTGCCATTTCGACGGCGGTAAGACCCATTCGAGTTGATAGATTGGAAACCATGCAAATACGTGTACTGCATGCAGGTGCATGCACTTATGTGTTTCCTAGGTGGGGATGTTTACACGTACAGCGCCTCCAGCCGTGTGTGCGCACAGGAGGCACTGTACCCTGCCGAACATATGCGTATATACTTAAGTACTACTGTACATCATACATATGTACTCTGTGATACATGATGAGAATACGAAAGGGGCTGACCTATCTCTCTCCTTGCCATCAAAACCGCCGTGCAATGTTGCTGCCGGACAGAACTATGCAATATGCATAGTGGCCAGGTAACACAAGACAGGGATGACGATTGGAATGATCCCACGGGCCATTGAATTCTGTCGTGCCGATAATCCATTCCCATCGTGTTTGAACCCGTCAAGGTTGATCCCTTGCGGTCAAGGTGATACATCACATCCGGCGTGCAGCAAAGATTACGGGGGCAGGCGACTGGGGTTCCTTCGTCCGGGGCAACACTCCAGGGCAGACAGCCAAACACGGAGATACGGAGTGCAGACTCTGTACTCTGTAACTTCGATCTTGAAGACTTGACCATACTGTAGTCTTACAGAGTAGTCCACCCAGCCGAAGATCAGTCGACCAAGCCGTGCCGGGGCATCCCAGCGAGTGGCGACTGGAGCTCTTCTGGATTCCCTTTGTCCATTTTTTCTTAGTATCGGTGGCGGGCCTCATCTCGTCCATCCGATTGGATTCTTTTCCAATCTTCTAGACGACTCGGCATTTTCTCCACCGCACCACCCTCTATTGGCCGGTCGTCGCTCAAACGGCGACGCTAGGAAGGATTTTCCCTGGAACCCCTGCTCCCCGGTGGGGGGGCAAGCATCTCCGTTCATTGGCCGCGTCTTGTGCTGGTTCCATATTTCGTCTGGGATGGTGCATAAGTGTTGCATAGTGCAGCTCTAGCGCGGGTCTTGGATTGCCCTTTTTTTGTTTTCGCGTTGGTTTTGTTTGGTCCGTTGCCGTTGACTCCCAAATTCTTCCTCAGGCTGCAGGACGGATTACTCTGTTGTAGGTGCGCTGTACTCTGTGAAATAGTCAACAAATTAACTGGTTACACGGCCCGTGGATTTGGCATCCAGCCCGGCGTCGACGTACTTACCCGAATCGGATGCAGCCTTCAGGGAAACGCATCAAACCAAGTCGCTTGATTTCGAGCTTAATCGGTTTCTCCCCCTGAGGTTTACTTTTTTTCCTCACGGGGGTAGAAACCGATGCTCACCCTCTGAGACACCCATGCCTTCTCAATAATCAGTACCTCGTAACGACTCCGTAGTCCCGTACAGAGTACCTACTCTACAACACCTGTATGCACAAGGGCTTACGCCGTAGAACCCCCCGGCGCCAATCGACAATCTGTCGGTGAAGGAACTGTCGAATCCAATCTAATAATTAATCTAATAATTATTATTTAGGGTGCAGGTCAGAGCACCGACAAGACAGGGTAGCGCCGTGCTAGCAGGGACAAATTGTATACTTAACTGCTCGGGGTTTGTTTGTTTCTCTGCGTCAACAACAACAACCGGAGTTTCGACGCAGCAACCATCACCGCCTTTGCCGTCGGGCCTGGTCGGTCCTCTTGAGGTCCCACGGCACGCACTCCACGTCTCCATCCCATCCATCGGAGCCCCCATGCAGAACCTCAGTCCGTACAGAGTATAACCCGGTTTGCTTGCGACCAATCACCTCGCGGGCTATTCCCGACTGGTCGTCATAGACACATGGCTCCGCTCCACCGTACTTTTTGCCCCTTTGGAAGGTTGCATTGATTGATTCTGTACGCATCCAGAGTACGCAGTATGCGGCCGGGCTTGAAGTTACCTGCCTAGCGGAGTCTCCGTGCACCTCCAGGAGGACTTGGAGGAAGAGGCTATTATTCAAAGCGGTGTAGGAGGGGTACATACAGAGTACCTAGCAACTACCTACAGAGTAGTTACTACCAGAGAGCGCGTAGATTAGGAAAATTCAATGCGGTGAGAAAAATTGCCTGTTATTTTCTTTTTCTTTTTCTTTTTTTTTTTTTTTCCTTTCCTCCATCTGGAATGCCGGAAAAAGAAGGGCAGAAAAAAAAAAAAAAAAAAAAAAAAAGAGAAACGCCCCAGTCATTCTGCGAAAACCAATCATCGTCGCCGAAAACACCCGCCAGGAAAAGCAAAAAAAACGATTCATTTCCTTTTCAGAGAAAAAAAAAATATGCGAAAGAAAAATCCACGAGTTCCTCCTCGACAGCCCCATTCTTTTCTCCTGTGTTCCTCTTCTTGTCCTTCATTGCGCTGCTCACTTGAATTATCATTACAATTAATTCTTTCCTGACCGTTTGCTCCCGCTGGTTTTCTGGCGACGCTCCATCCGGACTGGCCAACGAACTCTGCTCTGATTACCCGTTCCTCGTCCTTCCGGCATCTGAGCATCATCGCCCTCCCTAAACCCGCCTTCTCTAACTCCTTCGCCTCCCCCCCCCATCATCACTCTCTCCCCTCTCACTCTCTTTCTTTCTTCTCATCCTCAATCCCTCCCCTGTCTTATTATTCTTATTCTTATTGCTATTCTTATTGTTATACCTCTTNCCCCCCCCCCCCCCCCCCCCCCCCTATTCCCAACCTTTTGTTCTTATCCCTATTCTTCTTGATTCATCCTGTGTGCTATTATTTGTTCTGCATTTCGTTGCTTTCTGCCTGGTTGTTTGGTTAGGTTGCCTGCTATTGATCCCTACTACTATTATTACCGTACTACCTAGAACGTTTACTCCTATTATTCCGCCTGTATTCTATCGATCTGATCTGCTTTACCCGCCATTCCACTCCTTCATTTCGATCCCTACCTACCTGTTCCATCACTATCTATCGCACCTGCTACTATTCTTTGATTCCGCTATGCCTTATAATACTCGTCGCAAGTCGTTGTCGCTTCCGTCGCTGGGTATTCACCTGCCTAATTCCTCCCGCCGTTCGCCGTCGGCCTCAAAACCGCCACACGCGACCGATGACCACCCGCACCCCTCCAAAAAGGTAAAGAGGTCGCACGACTCGAGTTCCCAGTCGCCAGAGCCCTCTTCGGCGTCCAGCGCGACCTCCTCCCTTCTCAAGCATCAGTTGGCGGGTGGGCGCTCGTCCGGTCGACGCGGTACCCTAGAGCAGACACCACCCCCGTCGCCCCTCGACCGCGCCGTCGCGCCCAAGGTCGACACCGAGGGGATCAATGATGATATCGTGGTCGCTGTCATCGAGCAACTGGAGAAGACGGGGAATCGTCCTCATCTGGTCAAGGAGCTCGCCGCCGTGCTCGTCACCCTAAACGACAACGTCGCAAAGTAAGTTTCAGAAACCCCGTCTCTCACTCTCCGACTGCCGATCGCTAACCTTCGCTGGCCGCAGCTCCGCCAACCCTGCTGCTCTGCTGTCGTCGCGGTTGAGTACGTATATGAAGCGTGCCTGGACGGCCCTGGCGCCCTGCCCGATCGCCAAGGAGCTCATTCCGATCCATCCTCGGAAAGTGTACTACTACCTGACGACGCTACCTCGCCAGCCGCTTCCTGAGAACTCGGATGATATTGTTATCCCCGGGCTCGAAGGGAAACAGGCCACCCCGAGTGTGACCAGTGCCGACCTGGAGGAGGAAGACGCGCTGGCCCGGGAGCGATCGCGCATGAGCCCCAGCCCCGAGGTGGACCTGTCCCCCCCAGACTTCGAAACCGAGAACATCGATCTGGACGGTGGTGCCGATTCCACAGGCTCGTCAAGACATAGTCCTGAATTCCCCGATCATCCCCACCAAGCGCGTTTGCTGCACTCAAATCGTGCTGCTTCGCCGCCACTAGAAGGCGACGAGAAAGAATTCACTTTGACTGCTAGCGCTGTGCGAGAGCGGGCCTCGGAGCAAAGATCCCCTCAGATGGAGACTTCCAAGGGTGGTTTCTCTGCGCTGACCGAAGGCTTGAACGGGCTGGATGATGAGAGCATGAGCATCGTCGGTACCCCTATGGACGACAGCCCACTCTCCTCCATCAGCGGCGACCGGATGTCGGACAGTCCCGATGGCGACTATTTCTCCCATGGAGGCATTCAGCAAAGTTTGCTCCGGGAACAAATACACCGGCAAGATTCCGACGAGGCCGCCGTGGTTGCACTCTTCGGAACGTCGCCCTCCCCGTCGCTTACCTCGGTCGCCTCATCCCTCTCGTCTGGCACGAGTGTGGTATCCGATGATGGGTTGGATTCCGAGGTGCGCACAAATGCCGTCGGCAGTGCACCTCAAATCACCCTTCCCGAGGATCCCGAGGTGGCACCCGTGTCTACGCTCAAGCGATCCATTGATATGCTGAACAGCGAGCTGCCCGATCTCGATATGAAAATGTCGGATTTGGCTGAGCAAGACAGTAAGGTGTCACTGGGCGCCCGGGACATGATGAAAGCAGACATCGAGATGGCCTTTGACGATTCGTGGAAGGAACTGCAAAGTCCGGAGACGGTCGGAGTCCATGAGCTGGACGAAATGTTCGGCGAAATCTGAGCACTTTAATCTCCAATTTTGAGAAGTTCCGTGGTTCTCGACATTTCGGTCACAACTCGTGTCTGCTTGAAGTTCGATTTCTCTCCACTCATCCTCCTATCTACATTCGCCACTTATCGCCGCGTTCCAACGTGCGTGGCTTGTACTTTTTGTGTCTCTCTATCTTCTCCTACCACATCTTTATCCCTAATCATGTACAGTGCGATCTATCTAATGCCCGCTTTTGATTCCTTTTCCTATGCGTTTGGCTCCGTACTGTCGAGGGACCACGCTGAACTGAACCTCTGTATATATACTTTTTTTTCGTTTTCTTTTCTTTTGTTTTTCTCTATGCTTGTTCCCGTTGAATTATCCCCTGGATGGCATGGATATCAGCTGTGGCTTTTTTTTTCTTTTCTCATTTTTTTGTGTTTCAAAATATCCTATCTCAAATGTCTTTTCCAGGCAGAGTCTGGCAGGCGGGACAAAGAAAAAAAGAACAGGAAAAGCCGATGCCAGAGTGATGACGCAGATGGCTGAAGCGATGGTTTCCAGGAAGGCAGGAAAAAGAAGATTGACTTTGATGTTTTGACGCCTGTGTATGTATGTTTAGCGCATGAGGCTCTGATTATTTGAATCTACTACTATATTTTATGAAGTCTTAGCCCATTACATCATCGCCGGAGCATTCCAACAGGATGAATAGTAAGTAGATAAGAGTGCCCCGTGCCAATGACGCGTTGGCCACGGCGGTGATTAAGGCTGAACCAGGGACCGCGCGACTCCAAAGGGGAAAAAAGATCTCCAAATCGCTGTCCCTGCAAACTGCCGCCTGCGTCCCGTGATTGGCTCCCGACGGCTTCCGCCTGCTTTTCTCTCCCTCTTTCTCCCTCTTCCTGGCTACTTCCATCTCATGAACACTCTCCCCCGCCACCCTCGTTGCTTCATGCTTCATGCCCCATGCGAAGACCTCTTAATTCTAATAGCTGCGAATTTAATCCGCAGCTCTTTCCGTGCATAATGATAATCTCTTGGATGGAATCTCCGTCGGTAATCGCATTCAACCAACTGTGATTTCGCAACCCACCAACGAGGACCTTCCAGGAGCAACCGGTGGCCGCAGAGAATTCAAAACCTAGGGGCCTTTGAGGGTTTCGGCAGAAGAACCCGGACGTGAGAATCGACCGATCTATGATACCTTAGTCTTCCGCCGTTTCCGAACGATATCAAAATCTCCGTGATACCCCACTATACCCTCCCCCCTCCCCCTTGTGGCGACACCACCGATTCATTCCTAAACAAAACATGGAGGTGCCTTCGAACCTCCCCCAGCCTGAGGATGGCCACGTTCAAGGCGAGATGGCCATCCGCCCCCGTACCGACGATAGCTATAGAGTTGTGTCGACATCTAATCCCCCATCCCTGCCGGGAACCTCGTCGCATGCCCCGCACAAGCTGCAACTGGCTTCCCGTAACAGCCAAATGGGTAGAAAACAGCTCATTTCCAACGCCAAAGTCGCCATCCCTCGACAACGGACCTCGTCGACGAATCCCCGTTACCCTCGTCGTGTACCCCTCGCATGTGAGACATGTAGGCAGCGGAAGACAAAGTGCAGTGGCGACACCCCGGTTTGTCGCCAGTGTAAGGAGTTGAGAGTCGAGTGCAAATACCCAGTGTCCTGGAGGGAACGTACGAAGGGGTATGTGCTATCCTTCTGCTCAATATCCCTCAACTGAGCGCTGACTTACGGAAACGCACAGGCAGTTGGATAGGCTGGAGTCGAAAACCCAGGAGTATGAGAACTTGTTGAAAGAGATAGGGAATATTGTCGATGGCCGGACCGCGGAGCGGATTAGGAACACTCTGGATAAGGTGGGTGCCGGTGCTTATTTCCATGCCTATATCGCGTCGGCATTATCGCTCGCTTGTCGAGCAGCTGGCTGACATGTGTGCAGTGGTCGGCGAGAGGCGATAGTACATCCAGCTCTCAGAGCAATTCGGTCACACCCCAGGATGAAGATCAAGACCTGGACGATGTGAGCAGCGTGTCATCCATTGGGTCGCTGGAGGCGATCGACCGTGTGGAGGAAGATCTAAACCGAACGGCTAGTTCCAGGGCGACTGGCTATATGGGGAAGAATTCCGAGATTACCTGGATGCAGCGACTACGGAAGGAGGCCGAACAACGATCCCGTCGGCAACCAGGAGTGTTTGAAGCTGAGCATGACGGTGAATTTGCTCTGCATTCAATGAACTATCACCTGGATGATATGGATATCTCCATTCCTGGTCCCGTTCAAGCTTATTGGATGCCCCCGCGAGCGTTGGCCGACAAATTATTCGACGACTACCTGGAATCTATCCACCCATTCTTCCCTATTATTAGCCGTTCGCTCTTTCGCACCCAGTATAACACATTTTACGATAGTGCCGCCCGACCCGGAGATAAATGGATGGCTATTCTCAACATGATCTTTGCCATTGCTTCAAAGCACGCCCATCTCACGCAAGCCCCATGGCGTGGCCAAGAAAAAGATCATCTTGTGTATTTGACTCGTGCGCGCATTCTTAGTATGGACGGGAATACTCTCTTCAGTCACCCCGATCTGCAACAGGTCCAGGTTGAAGGTCTGGTCGCGTTTTACCTGTTATCGACGGATCAGATTAATAGGTTAGATCCCCCCCCCCCCCCCCCCCCCCCCCCCCCCT
>NGZO01000001.1:1319226-1358420 GCA_002215965.1 Aspergillus persii
CCCCCCCCCCCCCCTCCCCTTCCTCTCTCCCTTTGATACTCTTCGTATTCTTTCTCTTGGTTAACTCTCCCAATACCTCAAATCCTGACTAACGATTCCTATAGGGCTTGGAGAATTGCAGCGTTGGCTGTCCGTTCATCCATCTCTCTTGGGTTGAACATGAAGAACACGAGTCAAGGCACGGCGGGTATATCTAAAGAAGCACGCTATAAGGTTTGGTGGTGCCTCTATACCTTTGAACATATGCTTGGAATTATGACTGGCCGAGCCTCGTGCATTTCCGACGGGATTTGCACAACGCCCCTACCGCTTCCGTTTGAAGAGAATGAATTGAGGGAACCGGTGGCGGCAAATCTTCTCGGCGACCTTACCCTGCGACAGGAATATGTGGATGCGGCTTTGGCAAGCTCCTGTGTTCGACAAGTACCGCTAAATCCGCTTGGAGGAAGAGATGCTCGACACACCGACAAAATTCGGGATTCCACTTGGCTCAGAAGCCAGCCGCCTAGCAGGGCCTTGATATTCCTCTACTATGTTGATCTTGCGGTGATTGTCCAGGAGATTGTGAACAGAGTTTACTCCTTAGATTCCACCATGGTGCCCTGGTCCCATATTGAGAATCGCATGGGCGAGCTTCGATCCCGGGTCGACCTTTGGCACTCGAATTTGCCCGAAGCTTACAATTTCTCGCGCTCCACACAGAACGACGATGAGAGCCCAGATGTGCTTCGTGGGAAACTCTTCCTAGCGTTCCACTTCTACAGTGCACGGATCACCCTAGGTCGTCCATGCCTATGCCGCCGCGATGCGCAGCAGAACGGACCCCACGAAAAGTCGACTTTCAGCCACGATATGGCTGTGCTTACCCTTGAATCGGCTCATCTCATGCTTGGTCTGATACCCGATACTCCCGATGCTCTTCGATTATATCAGATTTGTCCGTGGTGGTGTATTTTACATTACCTGATGCAGGCAGTGACAGTCCTTCTCCTCGAGCTTTCCTTTGGCTGCATTCATATGCCGGAAGATGAGCAGAGGATTTTGCTGGCCTCGAAGAAGGGTGTCAGATGGCTTTTCTTCATGGCACAGTTTAGCCTCCCCGCACGACGTGCGTGGGAACTCTGCAACGGCAACCTACGACGGATCGCGATGGGAATGAACTACGATTTGTCTGATATGCCTTCGTCTGACGATGAACTCGAAATCCCTCGGGAGTTGACTGATACCCAGAAAGCCGAAATGAATCAGGCTGCCATGAATCCCATGGCTACCCCGTCGAATGCAAGTGCTCCTGTCTCGGGAGAACAACAGCCAATGCTCTCCGTCCCGCTTCACCCGCCGGCGGGACACCCTCAGAATCAACCTGATTCCACCGTGGATCCTAGAGTTGCCATGATGCCCTCGAGCATGTATCTGCCCTCCGGAACGGACATTTACTTCCCGTACGATCCTATCAGCGGCGAATTCATCCGGTCATTCTTTCCCACGTCGAATGACGAAGAGGCGTAACCAGACCGAGCTTTTCCTCATTCTCATACCTACAGTGCCTTCATCCCCCCTTTTATATCTCTCCACCCTATATCATCCCTGCATCCTGTTTGTTGCATGCTGTTATGATGCTTTATACCTTCGATACATTTACGTTCCCCCTTTATGATTGTATTTATTTTCTATTCTTTGTCATCTTTCACAAGGCGTTCGTCTTTACTCCAATTATTTACACCTGTGGATGGGTTTTCAGGCTGGGCTGGGCTGAGCTGGACTTGGACTAGGTTTGGTTTGGTTTGGGCATGATTTACACACAACCTTTTCTTTTCACGTACAGTGGGTACAAGGATACAGATGGCGAGGGAACTGGCGTTATGAGAAAAAAAAATAAAGAGTTCACTTGGGACTTTTCTGTAATCTTTCTGTCCATTTGCTAATCTAATCCATACCTTTCGGACTCCGTAGTACTTGATACCTTGACCAATGGTTTAGATGTTGGGTGGGTTGGGTATAAACAGAACTTGGAATAGAGTGAATCCTTTATTCATTCAAAGTTGGCTGTATCTCTACATTTCCGTATCCATTAGGTCAATGTATAGAATATCGACGTCAATATCAATGCGGGGGTATATCTATTATCTATAGTACAGTACAGTAGAGAGAACCAGCATCGCACGACTTTAATATTAAACACGCTTGAGTTATATATACAATACTCGATCATGTCATGGAAACATCATGCTATGCTAGGCGATCGATCATGATTCAGATCCAAAGTTAGGAGAAAGAGTACAAATAATGGAACAAGAAAAAAAAAAGAAAAGTGTCTATCCCTCTTTTTTTTGCAACAGCCAATGAACTCCTTTAATGCAAATGGGATAAAGCAGGTAAATAGGGTAGGTAAGAAACTGCAGGTAGATGATGATGCACTGTGCCGAAAAACTAGTCCAAACCGAGAGAAGAAAAAGATAGATGATATACAAAGGGAGGAAGACGTAAGTCTGTGGTAGGGAAGAACGGGCCTAAGAAGTAGTAGGACTAGGGGCAGGAGCGGCAGAGGATGCCAATTTAGCAGCTGATCTCTCCAGCCGCTGTTGGCGCCGTTGGCGCATTTCCTTGCTTCGTCGATACACGAGGCCGCCGACCTCGCGATTTATTTCACGGCGGCGAACACCGAAGGCTTTGAATCGCTGGGCGCAGAACTCGAGGATGGCGGTGGCGGGGTTCACGGCCGAGAGACCATTGTTCGGATGGGTGGATTGGAAGTTGTCGTATTCCTTGACGGCGGCCTGCGCGATGACGCGCACCGTGGTCGCGTTTGGAAGCGTCACCTTCTGCTGGGTCTCATGGAAGTAGGCCGGGTCGAAGTGAGGGTCGCCTTTGGCTGGGTTACGTTCTCGGTGCAGATAGAAGCGGTTGATGCCGCCTTTGTGGCGACGGCGATCGGATGGTGATCGGGTGTCGAGGCACCATTGCTGCCACAGGCGTTGGCCGGCGGCGCTGCCCTGCGTGTCAACAATGGCAGAGAGGAGAGCGTGGAAGGCTGCGGAGGGGATGTAAGGGGTTGTAGAATGGGCGGTTGGGGTATATTGAGGGGTGGCAGCCGCCGCGACGTCGTGGAGAGCACCGGGAACGGAGAGGAAGACTTGATGAAGATTGTAGAGGGATCGCTCCTGGAAACTGGTCTCGACATGGGGGTGTGATTCGTTGAATTCGCCATTGAGGAGCCGGAGGAGGATGGACTTCGCTGAAGTGAGGCTTTGTTCATGATCGCTCCTTTCTGAAGGGTCGAATGAATGCTGCTGAATGGCGTGATCCATCCGGATGATTTCAGCAGCGAGCGCAGTCACATTGCTGTGGCCCCAGGATTTTAATCGGTAGTCACGAAGGTACTTCAGTGTAAAGACCACAGACTCCCACTGGCCCATTGCGACCCGGAAGTTCACCAGGGCTCGCAGTGTGTTTATTGACAAGGGCTGAGAGAGAGAGCGCACCACAGTGTCGCACATTGTGGTGTTCTTGGTGGCAGTGGCAAACCGAATGATGGACGGGGCCAGGGCCTGATTGCCATACAACTTTGGAGGAATCGGTGGACCATCGAAGTCTTCGGACAGAAGTAGCCATTCCCCAAAGGTATAAGCACGAGACATCGAAGCCAGATCAAGGAGCTGAGCGAGGGTGAAGATCGACACTTGAGGCATTGATGTGTCAAGTGGGAGAAGGGAAACGAGCTTGCCGAAGTCAAGAACAGGGATGTCTTCGGGATCTGGCGAGTTTTCCTGCGAGAAAAACTCGTCGATGCGGTACATCTTGCTAGCATCGATCACTTTCTGGAGCCATTCCGTCGCATTGATGGCGTCTCCACATAGATTCCGCGAAGCGTATGAACGGACGTTGTATTCGATGAGCCCGGCCATGGCCCAGCTCTCGTCGTAGATCTGGGAAGGTTGTAGCCGCTTTAGATCCCCCTCATCAACGGTCTCGAGGTCGAGATTCCACGGTGGTACCACGTGAGGAGTGATATGGAGAAAGTTATCGAATGATTCAGGGTCAACCTCCTGGCTAATACCCCCGGATTCGACGACGCGAACAACAAATCGGTTAGAATCCATATTGGTTGGCAGCAGAGCGCCGTCAGTCGCTGTCGAGGCCATTGCAAACTTGAGAGTAGAGATCTGGTTTAGAAGCATCGTCGGCGACATTCCCCGAAAGCCCAAACCGAGATAGACTTGATTGGGCGCATTATCAAGCAATGCTGCGGCCACCTCAAGGCTGACCGTCCGATGCCCCAGGCCATTGAAAGGTGGAGACGTAGCACGCTTTCGTAGAGACGGCTTACGGTTCTCAGCAGGAGTACGACGCCAAGACTCTTCCTGGTCAATGTTTGTCTTCCATACCAATTCCGAGCTTCGGAGAAGAGGCCTCCAGCTTTCAAACTTCCACGTCAGGTCCCCCGAGCGTCGTTTCATTCGGTCAATAAGCCACACTCCTTCCTTGTTATGTCCATGTTCGACACAACACCACAGGATAAACTCCAACCAGACTTCAGGCCCAAGCTCGCGAATACCCATCTTAAAGGGAAGGTATGGAGAATCCTCGCCAGCGGCAG
Organism: Aspergillus persii; assembly: GCA_002215965.1. Taxonomy (NCBI): domain Eukaryota; kingdom Fungi; phylum Ascomycota; class Eurotiomycetes; order Eurotiales; family Aspergillaceae; genus Aspergillus; species Aspergillus persii. The sequence goes on from NGZO01000001.1 coordinate 1,323,824, forward strand.
CAGCCTGTGCTGCGACCTCGGCCTCATGCATCAACCAAGCGGCATCCGACAGAACGTTCATGATATGGGTCGAGAGGAGGTGCATTGCGGGCGGTCGAAAGGCAGATTGGTAGGCCGTCGGAGGAACATACTTGTACACTCGATCAGCAACAGCCCCGGAATGGTGCAGACGTGCAAGTGTTCGGAAAACATAAGACATCGCTAGTTTTGACTCGTTGGGCGAGGCGTCGGCCGCATCCAGCACGATAGACCCCAAGCTTTGCCACACTTCTGCCATTATCCTTCTCGAATGATCGTCCGCAAATGGTCTTTCCGTGAACGCATCCAAGGTCGTCAGTTCGGGGCACTGCGAAGGCTCAGATAACAAGTCAAGCTGCAGAGCCGACTCTGCACATTCATCCGTAAGTTGGTCCAACGATAAGCCCGTGCTGCGACCCCAGCTGTAATCCGAGAGATGTCGATGGGGAACCGCGACCTCGTTGAGTGCATCCGCAGCGTCGAGCAACCGGCTCATTAGGTGATACACCGCAGGCCAGTTGTTCAGCCGGAATCCCAGATGAGCCAAAAGGTCTAGGTCTGCAAAAGTCCTAGCATTTAGCAACAGATTATTTAGCTCAATACCTTGCGTAAACAACTGCCGGGCCGATGTGGTGTCTGCGGCCGCCGATGCATTGTCCTTGTCGGCCTCCTGCGAGCATCTCCGCAAAGAGGGCGGTAGGTGTTTTTCCAGCAATATCATCCACGCCTCTGGGTCGTTCTGCTGTTTCCAGGGAACAGGACATTTTCTCATGTCCGACTTAGCATAGTTTTCGAGCAAGCGGCGATCGAACAGAGGAGGCCGCGAGCTGGCCGAGTACTGGCGACCCCATTGTCGCCTTCCCGGAGAGGGTCTCCAGCTCCGGAGCCCCGAATGCAGCGAGGCACCGAGTACGCGACGGGGGAGAGACGAGACCGACGGGCGTAAGAGGCGAGCTGGACCCAGGCACCTTTTCATGACACGACGGAGGATGTAGCGGATGCGACCTGCGGGCGGAGGAAATCCAAATCTCGATATGACCGGCGGAGGAATGGTCTGTGGCGCATATCTAATTCTTCGATCGATAACGCATTTCTCGGGAGCTGGACGAAGGACACGGAGGAGGAAGGGAGTCGAGAGCCGAACGAGGCCAGCGCGAATGGAGAGGCTTGCAGATGCACTCGTTTTGCTCGTTTTGCACTTTTTGCATCGGCCTCCACCTTGGATGAGTCAGCAGCTATCCTGCCAATCAGCGGCTGGGGGTTTCCACGCGCACCCCCGGACTGCACGTGACCATCTACATAGATCGGTTCGGTCTCCTGAACAGGTTACAGGTCCTATACAAGCACTGGCTGCACGCCTTGTACAAAATACGTTACGTAAGTGCTGGCTATCGGGCGGAACCTCTATACTAGTTCATATCGTCAAATCCATATTATTGAGCTGCTAGCATACACACACGGCGACTCGGTCACCTCAAACGAACGACTGATCCAGCAGCACTTTAGTACCCATGTTTAAACACCAGGGACATCCTGACAAATGGCGAGTTTAACAGAACAGCTTCACGCATTAAAGGCGCGGAGCTGACGAGCATGAACGCGCTTGACCCGGGGAGGAGCATCGAAAGGAGGGAAAGGGTAACTGCTCGTGGGAGTTGGCCAAGGAGTGGAGCTGCTGGGAGTGGGAGTGGGCCAGGGAGTCGAAGAAGGAGGCACCGAAGAAGATGGAGTCGGGGTCGGGGTAGGAGATGGAGTCGGGGTGCTTGATGGCTACAGGAGATGATGAGCTAGGTCATATGGGGTTTCGAAGTATGGGTTCAGGCATTACTCACCACATCACCCTGAGCAACAGCCGGGGCAATAAGAAAGGCCGCTGCTACTCCAAGAGCAGTAAAGACCTTCATGATGGTGGGTGATGGACAGTATCTGGGAAAGGAATGGTCTTGACGTTGAGAACAAAAGAAAGGATTGTGCACAGCACCCTTGAGGAAGAAAACAAGACGGAGTGGTAGAGTTAGATCCAGCACCAGGATCAGAATGCGCCATGGTAAATGGCATTTATATAGCCATGCAAGACAAACTGGGCCGTGTTTGTCGCACGCCCTTTGCCCCTCCTCTTGCGCGAGTCCGACGGGCGTTGATTCAGGAAGACGATCCAGATAGACAGGACGGGCCCCTTATTAGGCAACAATTTGCAAAAGCCCTATCTGTTTACTTCGTACTGGAGGGTTCGAGCGTTCACGGCACATTATCGGGACGGTCCAGAAGCGCTCCGCACCCGAATGGGCGAAGATTGGAAAATGAAAAATTCAAACTCCAGTCAGACATCCAGGCCCTCATGGCGAGTCGGGCTTGACCGGTCCCTGACGCCTGATAGTGCAGCATCGGTCATCAATAAGTGGACGGAGTGTGTCAAACCCCAGCCGCCGGGCCTAAAAAAGCCATGATAGACTGCCGATCGAGGGAAGACCAGTCACTGTAGAGGACTGGAAGTGTCAACAAAGAGACTTGCGACGAGCCAAGGGCGGCTGGCGAGTGAAGATCCCCGTCGGAGGCATCAACCAACCTGGTTTGTAGGAACATGTGAGAGAGTATTGGGTGCGGCTGGCGTAATGGTGCCGCCAAGTAAACCATCTGCGTTGCATCTGGCATCATCCGGCTCGACCGACATCCCGTGTGTTGCCGATCAGGGTGACCGGCGTCAACTTATGGCCATGGGAGAGATGGAAAAAGGTCGACTGCCACTTGCCCCGACGGACAAAAAGCAGGGACTCCCGAGATAACGGCGACGATCAGCATCCCGATCATTGTTACTCCAATCAGAAGCCATCGCCCTGTCACTTCCTCGTCACGGCGCGCCTCGGTGGGCCAATCTGAGCCCAAGGCTTGGATCTAGTGCCAATAGCTGAAACTGCGTCGTGGATAGCCAGACCGGGCCGTATTCCTGACTGTTAGCGACTCATCCATGTTTCTAAACACGAGGGACGAACTATCCAAAGAGGAATGGATGGGGAAACCAAAACACGAGAGAGAGAGAGAAAGCCAAAGAGACTAATTATTGAGCCCAAGTTTCTATTTACAAGACAGACGGACACATGCCACCAATAAAGAATCGAGGTCTTAAACAAAGAAGTTCAAAAGGTATCGAGAACATGCATAATAACCACGACAAAACCCTGACCAGACAAGAAAAAAGAAAAAAAAAAGGTGTACTGCAGCACGTATTCCCAAGCCACTTGGGCAGAAAGAAACAAAAAATAATAACAATCCAAACTTGCCCCAAACTCCCCGCGGTGATCGTCAGTCATTCGTGATTCGACATGTAATCTATCTCACTGCTCCTCGACGAACTGATCATCATCGCCCATCGGCATGTCGCCACCCAGTTCTTGCTCGACTTCATCCACCACGAAGCTCTCGTAATCCTCGAGACCTTTCTGGATGTGAACCTTGAACCGGATTACGTCGTTCAGCATACTTTCCACGTTCGTGTGCAACTCCTCTCGTAGTGCGTTGGCCCGGAGAGTGAGTTGTTCGTACTCGATGTTAGTATTCATCTCGCGCTGTTCCATCAATTGGACACTCTCGCTCAGCGTAGCCCGCATTTTGGCCAGTTCCTTCTCCATTTTTTCGATCTGTGCGTCAGAGGCCAGCTTCTGCGTCGTGGTGATCTCCTTGGTGCGCTCGAACTCCTCTTCGGCGGCACGTCGCTTATGTTCCAAGGCCTCGACTTCGCTGCGCTTTTCGTCCATGGCCTCCTTGATGTTGTCCAAAAGATTGCGTCGGTCCAGATCAGCGTCGATGGCGTTCTTGCGTCGCTCATTGATCTCTTTTCTGAGCGCCTGGAGACTGCTGCGAACCGAGCCTCGTAGATCCAAATTGAGCAAATGCGCCGGATGATAGCCTGTGAATGGCTCCGCAAGAAGTCGGTCTCCCTCGGGTGAAATCCGGTTGGGCGCCCCGCCAATCTGCGAGGTAGAAAAGTTACTCTCGTTGACATTGAGACTGAGTTCGTAGTCTTGTCCTTTGGCATTGACAGCAGACATGGGAATCAGACTAGTCTGGTAACCCAACGTGTTGTAAACCTTGACAATCTCCTCCAGGTCCTCGAGTTTCTTGCTCGCATCGCCCTCTTTCGCCATGACGCGCGCGTGAGTTTCTTCTAGACGGGTGACCGTGTCGTCAAGACTCCTCTGCAACCGCTCGCGTTCGGTATTCATGCGATCAATGTCCTGGATCGTGATACCCTGCCTGTCGACGCTCGCTTGTAGGCCCGATCGTTCCTCTTCGGCCGCCAATAGGTCCGCTTCGGTCTTCTTGAGCTCATCATCCAGAAACTTGATGCGAGTCTCGTATTTCTCAATCTTGCCCTGAACGTTTTCATTATAGTCCTCAAACTTCCGTTTGTCATCCTCCAGGATTCGAAAATGCTTGTCGAGTTTAGCCATATCGGGCGCGTTCTTTTCCATCTCCTCGATCTGATCACGCAGAGCCCGATTCTCGGCCTCGAGGACCTCCATCTCCTGCACATATTTCTCGTTGCCCCGTTCGAACTCCTGGGCCATGATCTCCACGTGAGGTACCAGGCGTTTCTCCGCTGTATCGTCATCTTCATCTTCTCCGCCTTGTAACCAGTCACGATAAGCGCCCGTGAGAAATCGGAAAATAATACGGTCTCCCGAGACATCTACTCCTATTTCTGCACATGCCTCATCATACTCTCCCGCGTCAAACTTCTGCATCATCTGTGCCACTTGCATCAACCAATGTAGCATACCGAGGAAGGTAGGCCAATTCTGACCTCCCACGGCCGCAATTTGAGACTTGGTGATGCCTTTTTCGTAGGGATAGCGCAGTTGTTTCAGGATGGGCGGAACCTCGGAGTCCATACTCTTCTGGAACCGATACCCGGGATCAATGCGGTGGTACAGCCATTGGAAGATGTAGTTGAAATCCTTCTGAGTAGGAGACCGGAGCGTGTTTTGGCCCAGAGAATGTTTCATCTCCAGCTCAAAGTTGTTATGCGTCAAATATTCTAGCAGCTCCTGTCCAATCCGAGCTTGAAATGACCGGTCTCTGAGAGGTCGCGGATCTCTGGGGACACCGGCTGCCGAGGGAACTTGGGTGAAGAAAGACTGATGACCCATTGCGCCGCCGACGGATGGCCGCGAGAAGACACTGCTCCTCCGCTGCAAGCTTTGCGACGACGGATTGGAGGACATATTGGCCGGAGCGTAGCTTGGACGGCCGGCACTAGCTCCTTGGAAGATATTGCTCGAGACGGAGCGCCTGACGGACGAGAGACCGGCATCAGCACCAAACCCCCCGGATGAAGACCGCTTGAAGTTAGGTTGCTGCGGGCGACTGGCTGAGTTCATGAGCGACATGCGCGAGTGTTGGGAAGTGTACGGAGGGTTTAAGGCGCCGATGGAGCTGGTGCGTTTCATGGCCGACGAGGGTTGAGGGAGAGAAGAAAAGTTCTGGACGCTTCCTAGAGTCTGTGCCATTGACTACGTTAGTTTAGCCTAACCCTGTCCTCATTCCTGAGCGCGCGATGAAAACGCCAAGAGGTCCTTGTGCTGTCGCTTGGACGGGATTGAGGGGGCTGCATACTTCTCGGGGGCGCCTGATACTGAATAAGCCAGTGTCCTGCGACATGATGAAGGAATAGCCGCCACTGCGGCTTAGAGACAGGACGGTTGACGCAAGCGACCGACAAGTGGTCGAAGATCGAGACTGCAGAGAGGAGCGGGCAGCGAACAGCAGATAGCCAAAAAAACGGGCAGCACAACAAGAGGACGACGGGATGTAAACAAGACATGCCACTTTGACCGCAGGCGGCAGGCGGTGGGAGGCGGCGGAACAACCCGGCGGCCGAGCGAGTCACGGGACTCTGGGGAACCTCCGCCGTACGATACGGCCGGTAACGGTACGGTGCGTAATTACGGCGACTTCCCGAGGTCCATCGCCTTCGCTGCCGATGAACCTCTCCATCTTCTCCATCTCTCCAACCTCCTTCTCCTCTTCCTCCTCCTTCTCCGTGACCCTCTTGCATTCGTTCCATAAAACCCTTCAGGGCCTGAACCGTCCCATATTGAGAGCCTTGGTTATCTCACCATCATGGCTCGTGAGGAGCTTATCTCCTCTGCTGTAAGTTGAGCAATTATCTGGGGTTATACTATTTCTGGAATCGGAGCTGACCGTGTCTCTCAATCCCCAGGTTACTTGTGCGTGCTAATCGCTCCGTTGTTCCCTTCGATTTCTATTAAATTAATGCCGACTCTAACCTCCTTACAGTCCTGCAGGATCCGGCGGTAGCCTCGTCGCCGGTCGAGAAGAAAGTCGCATTCCTCCAGTCCAAGAACCTGACGAAAGAAGAGGTCGATATCGCCTTAGCTCGCGCCGGTGAAGACCCGTCAGCGGCGACAGCAGTAGCCACGTCTTCGTCTACTGGATATCAATCTTCTCCCCCTCAATATGCCTACCGATCCCCTCCTCCCCCTCCGCAAGGTTATGGATATCCCCCGTATGGCCAATGGCAACCGCCTCCAGAGTGAGTAAATCCCCCGTCATAACGCGACGGATATGATGTGCTCTTTAGCTAACCTCGATGGACTGTAGGCCTCCCAAGAGGGACTGGCGAGACTGGTTTATCATGGCGACGGTGATGGGTGGCGTCGGTTATGGAATGTACTTTGTGGCGAAGGTCAGTATTCGCGCCGGGTTTCGCTCGGAGGTTGAGACTAAAACTGGCACAGCGATATATCACACCATTGATTGCACCGCCGACTCCCCCACAGTTGGAGCAGGACAAGGAAAATATCGATGAACAGTTCTCTCGTGCATTCACTTTGATCGAACAGCTGTCTACCGATACTGCGGCCCTGAAATCGGCGGAGGAAGCCCGCACCGAGCGCCTGGACACTGCATTGCGGGAAGTGGAGAGCCTCGTCGCAGACTTGAAGACATCCTCGCGCCGGAGGGATGACGAAACTCGTCGCATCAGTGATGAAGTCAAGTCCTTGAAGGATGCCATTCCCAAGGCCTTGGAAGGGGCCCGCGAGGGCAACGAGAATCGTCTGAAGGAGCTGGGAACGGAGTTGAAGAGTCTGAAGGTTCTTCTGGGCAACCGACTTGGTGGTGCTGGATCTAGCTCCCCCGTGGCCGGAAAACCCGTCGGCTCGTCCTTGCCTGCTGCTTCTCGACCCTCGGAGGAGCCGACTCCCACAGCCCCTGCCGCTACCGCTACCAACGGTGCTCCCGCTACCCCGGCTGCCCCGGCTGCGAAGGAACCCCAGGCCTCGACTGCTGCTGCACCGGCGTCTTCCGCACCAAGCACTCCTGCTGGTGGCAACCCTCTGTCCCAATTCAACCGCTCAGCTTCTATCCCTGCCTGGCAGATGGCTGCTGCCAATCGCTCCAAAACCGCAACCCCCGCTACTCCTGCCACTCCTGCCACTAATGCGGGAGACTCTTCTAGCAGCACGACCGGTGAGCAGCAGAGTGCCCCGGCCAGCTAGGGCAGTCACAAACCATCGTATTATCAATTTTGACGCTTCACTGCAGTAGAAACTTCCTTATTGCTATCTTTTATTGCCTATTCACTACCCTGTATTTATCATGAATTCAACGGAGCCCGAAATGACGGCCTGACCAGGATAAGAATCATAAGCAAGAACTCTTTGGATTTCCTCGGCGGTGTTAACTAAGGAGGTAGAGAAACGCTGTGTAACATTAAAATACGCGGCGGGAATCACATGCAGGCGCGTGTCGCCCGAGAAAAGCTTGGCATCTGCTTGCTTACCTCCGCGACGTCATTTTTCTCGTTCTTTCCGCGGTGTTTGTCAGTATCATTCGAATACCTTACCCTACCTACCTAGTCTTGCACCATGCCGTCGCCTGACCGCGCCGTTCCCTCTTCCCATCGAAGACCCGATGATCGATCTCGCTCGCGCTCGCGCTCCCCCGATCGATCAGACAGACACCACCGCTCCGATAGACATCGCAGACACCACCACCACAACCACCACCGAGACAGTCATAGCCATAGTCATTCCCACCGTGATCGCGACCATAAAAGCCATCGACACAGTCGACATCATGGCCATGAGCATAGCCATCGCTCGCGACGCTCCGAACGGCCGTCTTCGTCACATGCGCCTGCGCCTGCTCCCGCGCCTACGCCCATAGTCCTACCCATGCAAGCTCGCGAGCTCTCGAAGCGCGATCTACCCACTTACGAGCCGATGTTCGCCATGTACCTGGATATCCAGAAGGGAATTATCCTGGAAGATCTAAGTGAGGAGGAGGTCAAGGGGCGGTGGAAGAGTTTCGTGGGGAAATGGTAAGAGGCTCCCTTCTCTCTCCCTTCCTTTCTCTCTGTGGGGTCCTCTGCGATATGAGTGGTATTCTAACGGATCGTCCAGGAACCGAGGTCTCCTTGCGGAAGGCTGGTACGACCCGTCTACATTGGAGAAAGCGCGCCGCGAAGCCGAATCCCATCCACCTGTGCCGTCCAACCGGGGCCAATCCCGAAGGTCCCCGGATTATGAAGGCGCGCGTGATAGGCCCCCGGGAGCAAATTCAAACCTTGATACCATGGGCTCGGGAGGACCGGGGGATGCAGCGGACGACGACGACGACGATGACGATTACGGACCCGGCCTTCCAACTAGATACGGAGTGGCGTTGACGGAGCAGCAGCATTCGGGGCCGTCGATCCCAACGATGCAGGACCTGGATTTGCGGAATGGTATGAATTCTCTACCCTTGCTGGGTTAGTTGTTATTCTTGAAGCTGGCTTGCTAATATACTGTGATGTGCTAGAATTGGCAGCTGAGGATGCCATTACAGCGCGGGAAGATGCGCAAAAGTATCGCCGCGCAGAACTACATTCGCATAAATCCGAATTGCGACAAATAGAGGATGAGGTGGCACCGCGCGCCGAGCCGGGAACCCACGAAAGACGCATGGAAAAACGCAGAGAAACTGCAGCTGCCAATCGCGCTTTTGCCCAAAATCGGCGAGGGGGTTCGCCTACAGATGCTGCGCCTGAAGAAGAGCTGATGGGGTCGGGTGCGGATGATTTGGAGACGATGAAAAAAGCGCAGGAGAGGGACCAACGTAAAAAGAATGAGCGCGAAATTAGGAGAGAAGAAATATTGCGAGCGAGAGCAGCTGAACGAGAGGAAAGATTACAGCAATATCGGCGCAAGGAGGATGAAACCATTGGATGGCTCAAAACGCTGGCTAAGCAGAGGTTTGGATAAGCTGCGAACACCATCTCCGCAGTAATTATTTGATTGAAATCTGAATAGTTCCTTTTTTGGGTTCTTCACGTATTCCTTTCACAACCCCCTGTGCAAACGGGGACAAGCTACATATACAAGAATCTGGGTTTTGATTTGTTGAGGAATTGGAATGCGATATGTAGAAAATGAAAGATAAACCTACTGCCAGTGTGATTGTGTGCATGGTTGCAGTGCTGAGGGTTCCACCAGGACATGCCTTGTGTGACTAGATCAAGAATTGGTACTGGTGAGGGTTGAAATCCATATCGATGGGCTCGCTCTCAGTGAGTTTTCTGCGCACAGCTGGCCTGTATTTTGATCCCCTGGCCCGTTTTCGAGGTCTCCTCGGATACGCCAACACAAAATCATTGTCCATCTGCTGCACATTGCCTGCTGTCTCCCCGTCGGTTGTCTCGTCGTAAGTGGCTTTCCCATCTACGGGAAGCGAGACGTCCAAGGCCGTCTGATGCATGTTCTCTTTACCGATTTTATCGCTTTCTCGGAACTGCTCTGGAATCACGGAATATCGATCCTCTAACATAGGATACTGTAGATTTCCGCTTGTTTCTGCGGAAGTTCGCTGTGAAATTGGTACAAATTCAGGTGCATCAGGCTTCCAGATTGTCCTCTGCAGCGATGAGGAGTCTGTAGAAAACCTTTCATGAGGCCTCATAGCAAGACGAGAGTCTTTCGGGCCCTGCTCGCAAGGCCCATTTTGCAACCATCTGCCCTGAGCCAACATTGAGGGATCAGTCGATACACTTGGATATCCCCTCAGAAAACAAGAGTAATTTTCATCTGCCTTGGAGGATGATGTGCCTTTGTCTGTTTGTACTTCGGTGCAAGCCTGGGTGGTTTCTGGGGTAGGAGGTCCAGCCCTAGACTGGGATGACCAAAGACGGGAGTAATAACCATTTGCTGAAAGCAGTGAGGTGTGGTCTCCCTGCTCGGTTAGCCTACCATTATGTAGAACAAAGATCTTGTCTGTCTCTTTCATGCCACAGAGATTATTCCTATGGAGAGGATTAGTTCTGAAAAGGGGAGACGAAATTCTTTACGGGACTCACGAGACTTTGAAGGTGATCCTCCCCTTGGAAAGCTTTTCGAGGCTTTGCAGAACCACAGCTTCCGTATGATAGTCGAGATTATTTGTTGCTTCATCAAGAAATACTATTTTGGGATTCTTGACTATTACTCGCGCAATTGCAATGCGTTGTTGCTCGCCGGAGGATAGTCTGACGCCATGCCCTCCAAGCATAGTTTCATACCCCTTGGGGAGCGAATTGAACAGGTCATGAAGTCCCACTTCTTTGCATGCTTCGTATACTTGCTCCTCACTGGCGAGAACATTGGCATACCTCATGTTGTTCATGATAGTGTCGCGGAGGATAATTGTTTCCTGGGGTACGATGCCAATACTGGCTCGCAAGCTCTCTAACGTCACATTTCGTATATTTTGTCCGTCAATAGCGATGGTGCCCGAGTGTGGATCGTACATGCGTACAAGCAATTTGGATAGGGTTGATTTGCCGCTTCCTGATGGTCCCACAAGGGCTATCGTTTGGCCAACTCGTACCTCAAAGCTGAGATGGCTCAACACACGCTTTTCTCCATCATAGCAGAAGCTAACATCTTGCCACTGGAGACTGGTAGGATTAACCACCAACGGCTTCGCGTCCTTCTGATTGTATATGGCTGGCTCAGCCTTCAATCGTGCCACCAAGTCAGACGTGTTGAGAATACCTAAGGCTGATTCTCGGATGATGATGGGTAGAAGCTGAAGATGATTAGAGAGACGTGTCCAATAGAATATCAACATCACCAGAGTCCCAACGGGCTTGTTTTGCCAAGCTATCTGATATGCTGCCAAGAGGAAGAGTCCAGTGGAACCGCCGTACAACAAGCCCGATCGTACAAAAGACTCCAGATAAATGCCAAGAGAAAGCGCAATTGACGAGTTCATGCGATCGGCGAGGGTAGAGCGGTAGTGTATTTTCTCGTATTGGATGCGATTAAAGTATAGCACAGTAGGCCAGTTGGAAGTTGCCTCATACAAACATCTGTGCTCGGCTTCCATATCGCGTATCAGTCGCCCCTGTTTCCTCAGAAGCATTGGTAGCATCTTGCCTGATACCCAAAAGACAGCAATGACGATTGTACTGAAAATCAACGCCATGTACATACCGAACATCCAATAGAGTACCGCGAAGGCCACCAAGATATCGATGAGAGTTGGAACGATGTGGAAAATAAAGGAGCGGACAAAGTGCCGAACACCTATAACCTGACTCACAGATTCCCAGAGGTTTGGTGCATGTGTTTTGTTATGAAAATCTCCTGATAATGACATAACCTTGTCGAAAGTAGCCGTCCCAATCTTGAAGCAAAAGTGTTCCTCAAGCGGAGACCACATGCACTTGCATAACTGAGGGATGCCTCCACTAGATTCCAGAAACCACAGAACTGCGAATACGACTATATCGCTGAATGGGATTGTACCTGAAAAGCCATGATCACGATCATTAAAAGGCTTTTATCCTTAGGTCTCCCTAGCGCAACCACTCTTAGCTGTTTAGGGAAGGACTTACCAGGGTTCATAGAAAAAGAATCAATCGCAAGCCCTAGCTTTAAAGGAACAAGGAAAATCAAAGCTCTGTCTACCAACAGAAGGACGATAACTCCGCCACATAGCAGTTGCAGAAGAGGCTTGTTTTGTGGCCAGAAGAAAGGCACGAGTAACTATCACAATGTCAACAATTGCTGACGATACATGGACCGCGCAAGTGTTGCACATACAGCTGTTTCCCTCAAATTTGAGTTTGTTCCGTCTTCTCTGTGAGCATCCTGTAGAGAATGAGGGTGTTGGTTCCGAGAAATCGCACCATATTGGGTGTCTCCGTGCACACTTGAATTGCTGTTCCGGTGCGGCGGGCCGTTACCAAGTAAGGGTGACGTTTCATCATGCATGCGCCTGAAGGGCAGTAAAGCCCCAGCTGAAATACCAAAGAGGAGACTTATAATTGCCAAGCGGGATCCACGGACAATTGTAGTGATGGTAGCGAATGGGCTCCCGATCTCCCAAGGCAAGGCTCCCGACACAAAAAGAAAGACTTCGCCGGTGCAGTATAAGATTGAACATCCGGCAAGTGAAAGGTACGAGGAGACCCGTGGACCCGAGAGTTCAAGGAACAATGAGAACCAGATGAAGGCCGAGTTAGCGTCGTAGGCCTGTTTATTACACGTTAATATGCAATAATTGGTGCCAACCCAGAAGTGACTCACGATATTATCACGGGAAATAATTGCCTCCTTTGAAAGGGATAAATGAAGGAGTAGAGTAGCGCTCAATACCTAATATGAAATCAGTAGCCATTTCACAACGCTTATAGACCTTTGGAGAATGGAGGAAGTACATATACGATGCAAATAATGCCTACCAAGCACAAACTGACTCTGCGCAATACACGGCCACCATCACGTTGACGATGACCGAGGGCCAACGTTGTACAAGTCGAAATGACATAGTAAAGTGCAGCAGTCGGCGGCAAACACCAATGGACTGCCACGACGGCGTTTGGTCCCAGAATTCCAGAGTTGACCATGTTGATAGGGGTCAGTTATCAACCTTGTTCTCGAGCTCTAACAGCTTTGTATCGCCAAACTGGTCTCTTGAGGGTGCGTAGGTAACCAGAGAAAAGGCAGCGTTGACTAAAAGAATCTAGATGGTTGCTTGATGGGGATATGATCAGGAGAACGTCGGGCGCCGTCATGGTCGAGGGAAGAAAGGGAAGGAGGCCCCAGGAAGAAAAGAAGGAAGGAACACCTTACCTCAGCGTGACTATATAGAATTATACAGAATGAACAACTTTTGTAGTCTAGTCCCAACATGAAACCCTCGAATCTAACATCTATGCATCGGTTCTAAACAAAACAACGCCGGTTGCGTCGGAAGAGAGAAAACGAAATGAATCCTTGAAATGACACCAGCCCTCCATCTTGATCTACCCAACTGGAATACAGATTGATTAGAGATTCCGTCCAAGATCAAGATTAGCAACCAGTTTCATATGGTCAGTACCCTCGACAGCCGATTCATCAGTTCCAAAGAATGGCTTGACGGCAACGTCGACCGTCTCTTCAAAGAGGCGTCCTACAACAGCCTCCTTCAAGTCTTCTCCTGTTTGAGCAAAGTCGGGGTAGGCATTAATTTCAAGAAGCCACGCAGTCCCTTGCTTGTCGACGAGGAAATCCAAACCGTACAGTTCGAATGCGTTGGGAAGCGTCTGGAAATGGACCATCATTCCTCTAGCAGCAGCTTCGAACACTTCCCCTGTCACGGCACAGATTTGCTTGAATACGTTCTCCTTCCAACCCTCTCCGAGTCCCGGGACGTAATGATCCAGCTGCCAGAACCGACGGACACTTTCTTTGTTGGCGCTACCGCCTTCCTGGAAACATGTATTGGTGAGATGGCGAGCAAGATCCGTCACTTCATCCTCATCCTCCCAAGGGGGGCAGTATGGCTTTGCCGCAAACAGCGCGAGCATCTCCTTGAAAACATACACCTTCAAGGCGCCCACGGAAAGAACATAGGTGCGGATGTGGAACTTTCGCTGTGATGAAGAAGGGAGAAGCAGAGGCGGATCGATGTATGGCTGGGCAATGAAATGGCGCAACTGGGATGTAACCACCCCGTTTCCAACATCATCATCATCATTCTGCTCTTCGTCGGGCCGTTCCGACCCGCTCTCTGAATCCGATTCATCAACTTCCCATTCTTCAAATATCTCTCGCAGTTGGTCCTCGCTGTTGAAGAGACGGATACCCTGTCCTCGGTCACTCATGCCAGGCTTGAGAATCCACCACTCCTTCTCGGATGCAGGCCTTTCTTCGTTCTTCTCCAAGCTGTCCCGCAGCTCGTATGCCTCCAGCAACGCATCATCGAGGAATTCCGCGTAGTCCAGCTCAAAATCGAATGCAAACTTGAAATGCTTCCCTAGAACACTGTCCGGATGTTTAGTCACCCAGTTGGTTACCGTATTAGACAAGTAATGCTTGCGAATCAATGCCTTGCGGATGATATAAGCATTGGCCAAGGACGACATGGAATTGAACATGACGTGCTCAAAATCAAGGCGCTCGTATTCACGATACTGGAACACGGGGGTCGAAGCGGACGGGAGTTCTGACAGCGAAGATATAGCCTTATAGCGGTTTTCACCAAGCCGACGCCGAAGTGCTTGTTCCATGAGATTTTGGACATATGGATCATCACTATCCACAATAGAATGTAATGCAGGTTCATCATTATCGGCTCTACACGATTTAGGTCTATCAGAATTTCGGCCATCTAAAGGGAAAAAGAGAACCATAGACAGCAAAACCGGAGAGAAAAACTGCAAAAAAAGGGGGGTAAAGCAAAGCGCTGATAAATGGACTGTCATAGGCACTCAAAACAGGAAAGGAAGGGGGAAATTGGTATCAAAATGCAAGACATTCCTGAGATGTCATACGTCGTCGTGCAGATTCGCTCGCCAATAAGTGCCACTCACAGCTTGATCTCTCCTTGGAACCCGGGCATATGCATGAAGTTTACCTTCAAGGGGGTGACGCTAGTGTGGGTTAGCGACATGCAATAAGTAAGGATCAAGGATATCTCAACGAACCTGGTCATCCCCTCTTTAACCGTCCAACCATCATTACCGGGCTGGCTTTCTTCGACGCTCCTGTAGACGTCAGAGAAGTTTGGTGCCCATGAGAAATGCTTATGTTGGATCTGAGACCTCCGTGCAGGCGCACCCTCCGCAAGTTGTGCCTCTGACTTGTCCCCTTGGTTTCGCAGCTCTTGCTCTCGCAGATCGGGGTTTTTGTTGGGCACGGCGGCATCCACCGCCTGGAAACAACTGCCCGATTTCCATCGATTGTCCAGCATCTGGGTATAGAGTACTTTGTTCTGGCTTACTCCAGGCTCCAAGGGTACATTGACCGAGTAAAGGTCCACGCCATCAGCCCAGTTCTTAGCGAGATATTCGATCAATCGAACCGAGTGACGGGACGCTTCGGCAATTACGACTGGATCGTGGTCTCGAGAACTGAAGGCGTAAGATAGGGCCACGGCGCGTTTTCCACAGGAAGCAGCCTCCATGGCGCCACCAATTGTGCCGCTCGACATGGCGAACAGCGAGGTTGTGTTGCGGCCGTAGTTCGGGCCTGAAACCACGAGATCCACCGGCCCCCGGTCCTGGAAATAATGATAAAGACCAATCTGAACACAGCTGGCCGGAGTCGAGTCTATTAAAACCCACTCATCTCCGTCGTGGTCCTTTTCGTCGTCACTGTAGCACCGAGGCAACGCATGGGTGGTTCCATCGTCTTGGTGTAGAGTGCCCGGTCGGAAGTAGGTAGGCTTCACGGAAGCACCGATCAAATGAGCTTTGCCGATCCAGGATCGCTGCTGATGGGGTAAAACCACCGAGACGACGTGTCCGGCAGATTGTAGCGTATGGACGAGAGAATGGACGTAGGGAGACGACTGGTTCGACGGGGGCCCGTCGTCGTTCACCACCTGTGCATGGGGTTGTCAGAGGATGGGATCGCACCAGAAGGGCGAGCATTGGGGGTGCAATCCGGAAAGCACTTACAAGGATATGCATTGCGAGAGATATAGACAGGAAGGCTGTCAAGGGAAGTAGGAGGAAGGCAAGGTCCAAGTTCGGGGGGGGGGGGGGGGGAAGGAGGAAAAGAAGTCGGAAGTTTCCCCCGCCTTTTTTTCCCCTCCGGCGGGTCCACTCGCCGTTATCGATAATTAGTCCTAGACTACGACCACAGAGTACGCTCACCCATGAAGAGAACCAGTACTTCGTGGTTCATACGCTGCTACCTAGGAGGATTCGTCATCCCCGTACAAATGGCGCCTTCGTCGCTGGACCCCCTGGGCTCTAGAACTCTCTAATCCTGTCCCCGCCCCGGAATCCAGCTGCTCCAGCGTTTCGTCACTTTCATCGTCTGCCTGGTACTCCTTCTCCTTCTCTTTCTTGACACTCCGCTCGGGTTGATCGTTGGACACGTCCAGAGAGCTGCCCCACGGCGACGTCGTCGACTCGTCAAGGGGCTCCTCTTTGACTCGAGTTCCGTCCTCATCTTCCTTCTTGACGGCCACTTTATTGTCTTCGCCGCCGCCGGGGGAAAAGGTAGCCAGCGTAAACCACACGATGCTTGCAGAGGTCATGGAGATGCTCCAGAACATAAAGGAGAAAACAAAGAATGAAGTGATTCTCCAGTTATACATCAGCCACCTAATTTCCATGTTAGTCTCATCGATGGGTATATATAACGCTGTCCCGCTTGGAAGGGGGTGAAAACAGTACCGCATCCCAGTGAATCTGGCCCTGAATGCCACCTTTGCCTTGTACACCTGCATTTGCTGTTGACTGTGGATCTCTAAACGTAGGCTCTCTGGGATGTTGCGCCGTCCCCGAGCAAATTGGATCCGCTCCATCATAGGGATCTGGAGTCGTTCGGACTCTCGTTGCCAGCCCAGCACGTAGAAGGGCATAAACGCTAGCCTACTGGCAGTGTCTATCAAAGGTGATGAATACGTCAGGATGGCAGGACGACGAGATCGGATAAGGGCGTCAGTGGACGTGTTCGCACTGTCCAGGATGGGCGACGACGGATCCGGAATTAGAGTTAAGTCGAGCATGAAGTTTCCAGTCCCAATATTTGAAGGAGTGCGCGGTAATTCAAGCTCCACACTGACATCGTACGGTTGAAGAGAAATAAGCCCCGAACCAATGGAGGTTATACCCCATGGATGCCCATCGCTGCGAAGCCAGTTTAGCCTGAGACGAGGACGACGGAATGCACAGCTCCATGACCTACCCAAATTGTAAATGTATCACTCGTTCCAGGCCGACCTGCGGGATTATTTTGTAGTAAAATATTCCATAAGCAAAGGCTGACACGAGAACCATAAAAATTGCCGACAGAAAAAGAAGCAGTGTCCCCAAGTATGCCTTTTGCGCCCGTTTGGAAATCAAAGGTCGAACAAAAGCCCCCAACGAGCTCTATGGTTGTTTATTTTTGCGCCGATCAGCATGACACTTCCACCCAAGGGAGCCGCAGGATTCTTACAATCGCCTTGGAAATGAATGTGGGCTCTTCATCAATTTCGCCGTTATTTGACCCCGATTCGGCATCCATGGCGAGGCCGGTAGAGGTTGAATGCCAGTCCTGGGGGAAAGGGAGAGTTGGCAGAGCGCGGGATAAATTCAACGGCGGCTTGACAGGCGGTCGACGTCACCTGGGCGGCCTCAGGCCACCCCGCCTCGGACAGCCTCGGCACCTCCGAGAGGGCATACCGTATTCTGCAGGTAGGCGCTGAAATACTCCTCAGATAATTCTACGGTCAGGACACTGGAAGTTAAGACACATTATACCCCCTTTTTATAGCCTATCGTTACATAAGATACCACAATCGTGGTAACGAAGAGAAGAAAGAAACCTGTATCGAGGGAAAACACCAGTGGCAAAGAGAAAAAGATATAGGTTCCATGTAGGCTAAAACCATGCTGACACGTCCTAGTATGCATATCCCTCCCAGAGACCCAACCGAGAAATGGCAATAAGATAAAGAAACATCCCTAACATACACCGTAACATAGCACCATTGACGGGGCGCTGCTTGTCATAAGCGGCATCTGCAAACACCGTAAGAGCATTCATCTCCGCCAAATGCAAAACATCGAGGCATGACCAAATAAACCATATTAATAAAAGAAAAAGAAACACGAGATGATGGAAGTAAAAGGCGTCTTTGTGACTTAGGATAGCGCCCTAGGGCTCTGCTGCTGAATATGCT
Source organism: Aspergillus persii (assembly GCA_002215965.1). Lineage (NCBI taxonomy): Eukaryota > Fungi > Ascomycota > Eurotiomycetes > Eurotiales > Aspergillaceae > Aspergillus > Aspergillus persii. The sequence continues at coordinate 1,341,992 of NGZO01000001.1, forward strand.
GCAGAAGGGCATCGAACAGGCGACCAATCTAGAAAACCGACGTTAGGAACCGACCAATCTAACACAGATACGGACACAAGGTAGAACTCACCTCAGGCGCAGCCTGGATAAAGGGAAGGCGGAAGAAGGTATAGCTTCGGTTCTGAAGAAGCTCCTGCAGCGTGATAATCAGTCCCCAAGGATGGGGGCGATGGACGATCAACCGCTCGAGAAGAACCCGGATGATTTGCTGGCGGATGTCGGATTCATCCTGTTCCGAGTTGTCTGCGCCGAAGAGACGAAGAATTGCAAAGCTAAAGAAATAGGTGTGGCTGTTGGGATATCGAAGCTGGTTTGCCATCGCGCTTAGAAGATAATAGCGTGCTTCCGGTCGGAGGATCTTCGCCAGCTTTTCCAGGAGCGCGGAGTGCGCTGAATTATCAAATGCCGCGCGAGTGTTGCCCTTCGCTGCGTTGGCAGAGACCGCACCTTGGCCAATGTATAGCACCAGTGCGTTTACGAGTACGACATTGACATTGACCGGAGCATAGAAAAGGCCGGTCTCTTTGCCGGAAAGGTCATAAATCGCGTCACAGATCTGCTGGAAAACGGAGTCGGAGGCGTTGGCGCTCTGCAGAGCACTGTCTACGACGTTTTTGATGTTGGCCTGCTGCAAAGGAGCAGCGGTGTCACCAGCGATCCGTGGGGCTTCACGCATCTCCTCCAGGCGTTCAACTTTCAGGCCCTCTCTAAAAGGATCGGGGAGTTTGTGGAAAGATGATGGGTACGCGCTCAGGACAAGGTTCCGGAGCTGAGCACAGTGAGCGGGAATGACGTTGCAGAACTCGAAATGATTCTCCGCCACGAACTCGGGAAAGTCATGATGCAAGATGAGCAAGACACGAAGTACCCCCTTATACAGATCCTTGGCAACATATGAGATGCTGGCCGGCTTGAGCTGCTCGCCGATGTATGAGAGAAGCGCTTGCATGATCTCACAGTAGGGGCCCCAGCCGGCTCGGTCCGGCATGTTCAGCATACCGGACATGAAGAATCTGTGAGATACCAAGGAGAGCCACCCATAGACAAACGTCGGGCAGTACTTAGGCTCAAGAGACAGCAATTTGTTGGCCAAGGCGAACATCATCTCCTGATGCTGGTCACTTTCTTGAAGTCCGTTCATGGAGTATTCGCATAGAATACTAGAGAAGAGCCTGAAGAACACACGCTGGTTGAAGGCTTCTCCTCGCATGACGTGGTGGTGGTTGAGAACGAGCACAAGCAGTGAGAGGACCGAGTTGAAGTAGACGGCTTTGTTAGACTTCGGAGAACTGTCGTTCTCGCCCTGGAACTTAACAAGCAAGATGACCAATTTGGCAAGAGCATCGATGTAGAGGAAGGCTTCGTCAAGGCTGCCATTGGGGTTCTGGGACTCGTGCTCGAACATTGCAACGGAAATGTCAATGCTGAGACGGAAGAACAGGGCCGAATCTTCTTGGTTGTCCATAACCTGCCTCTGGTGGATATCCTTTAGGAATGAGTAGTACGTGCGGTCAACAGCACCCGGGGCTTTGTAGATCCCGATCCATTCAGTGAAGATGTATTCCATTTGGTCACGTTTTGCCATGGCCTTGTCGGTGAGGAACGGATTGGCAACCTCGGGAATCCCAGACTCACGCAATTTGCGAATGATTTCATTGGCGGTGGAAATGCTGGAGTCCTCGGCAAGCCATTGACTCATCGCCCCAAGACTGCCTGAGAAATCAGATCTCAAGGCAGACGGCTCTTCGCTGAAGAGCACCCGGTCCATGAGACTGGCAAGCAGATCTAGTGAGCCCGTAGACTTTTGAAGAATAAGTCTAGTCAGAATCATATCGACACGTCGAATATCCAGAAGACCGGCATCGATGAGAGCAACTGAGACTGGAACATTGAACATATGATCGTCCTCTACCTCAGACAGCACGGTCCACGTGTAGCGAGCAACCAGAGTAGACATGTCGCATAATTTAGCCAGAAGATGAACAAGGACTTCAACTTCTAGCGTGGCCTGGCTTTGTGCATATAAGGCTGTGCAGATCTTCAGAGACGTTAATCTTGCCAGCTCTTCGCCGTTTGGAGAGGTAACAATAGTCCGTAGGGCCTGGTTGTACTCTTGCAGGACGGCACTGTCTCTGCTGAGATCCCGGACGCGTTCCTCGGTTGCAACCCGGGCTGCTTGCTGAAGTTCTGCCACGATATTCTCGACCTTTTCGCGTGGATTCTGGGAATCAAGAAATCCGTTGAGCTGGGATTGTGCAATGCCAGACTGCTGAAGCCGAACATCTTGTTGCGCCTGGGGTGTGCGATGCGGTACAGCAGGCTGTTCCGCTGGGGTCGAAAGATTAGGAATGGGAGGGGGGTAAGGTTCCGGAAGGACATCCTGAAGCTGTCGGCTGGAATCAGTGGACACATTTTGCGCATGGGCTGTCCCTGTTCCTCGTGATTGGCGTGCGAAATCCTCATATATAGCCAGCTGTTCCTTGTTGAGGCCACCCGGCGCTTGACGATAGGGCTCGGGAATGAATAGACCCCAACGATTCATGGACGGGTCGATGAACGGCTCATTAGGGCGAGCCGCGCGGTGGCGGCGACGAGCTTCTAGTTGCGACTCAATGACCTTCTCAATCTCGGGGAAAGACTTCTCCTCTGCTGCCTTTTCGACGATACCGCAGGCGGCATCGAGATTGTCATTGACACACATCAGGATCAACCCTTCAGGCATGGGCTGATCCGAGTACTCTTGCTGGATCATTCGAATGTAGTTGGTCATGCTGACTTTGAGAGGTTCCTTGCAGGTTACGAGAGCCAAGCTGCCAGCGAGTTGCCTGACCATTATGCCAGCTGCATGCCGAACTTTCTCCTCATCGGGTTCCATGGCAAAGTCCTTCGAAACGAGCTGAACGGTGGAGATAGAAGCGATGGTCACAGACCGTTCCACCACAGGTGTAATGATCTCTGCAATAGCACGCTCCACAGCGTTGTGAACGATTTGCCGGAGAACGTTCGCATCGACCATGCTGCTTGCTGATGACGGCAAAACCAGAATCTTATCAAGGCTCGGGAGTGTCGACAAGATAGCAGCAGGCGACAGCCTCTCGTGCCGGATGCCTTGATTGATGCCAGTAAGAGGCATCTCTTCAAAGGTTTCAAGAGTATCCGGAATATTTGCCGCCGAGAGGGCATCCTCGATATGCGCAGAACGGTCCCGGATGATCACAGAAGGCTCGATGACCTTGTGATCAAGGTCAAGGTCCTTGCACAAAACCTCAATCTCAAATTTGAGGTTCAACTTCAACTCTGCGAAGTGATAGAGTTCCATCAACAGAGCCAGAACGTCCATCAGCCAAGGGTTGGGAGGATTGAAAACGGTGGATTTCGTAGCCTGTACCAACACTTTACAAGTAAACGGAATGACGATGGTCAGGCGTTGGCTGTCAAATCCTTCTAATAGGAGTCCTTTGAAGTAGACATTCTTGTGCTTGACGGGTTTGTCCTTGGCAATGGTCAGGGATCCAAGCCAGGATCCTAGGTTTTTGAGGTGACCACGCTCAGTCGAGGAATTGAGCGTCGCCTCCGAGTTAAGCAACTTGGAAACGCTCGCGTATGTTTCCCGCAGGACCTCAGCCCAAAGAACCTTATCGTTGATGCGGTCCAGAAGGTCCAGATATAGCTGTTGGAAGTTTGGTTGCAATTTTGCTCGTTCTTCCACCAAATAAGAAGCGAACCATTGGTGGTGCTGATCACGGAGCACATCTGTAAGATCGCGCAACTTCTCCTCCATGTTCTGCTCGGAGACGTTGTTGAGTACGAACAAAATCTTGTCTTGGATATCCTCGTCTGGATTCTGGTAGACGTCGGGTCGCAAAGGTGCATCTACATGAACAGAAACAAATTTGCGTCCAGACCCTTCCGCACCGGCGACCTCGTCGATGTTTCCATTGGCCAGAGACGGGGCAGATATATTGTCTAGGCGTCCGGGTTCGGAATCCCTCACTTGACTTCCCTGTTCTTGTAGCACTTCCTCTGCCTTTTGGAATATCGGTGTGCCCTGCAAGCTTGGAATCTGAAGGAGAAGATGACAGAAACCGGCCCATTCCGATAGTCGACCAATGAGTTGTTCGATGGCTTCAACGCCGAATTTGTACATCGGATCGTGTACCTCATGCTCGCGGACAGCCTCCAGAATCATACCGAGTCCCACCTTCAGAGTGATGCCATCAACAAGACGGAAATTGATAATACCACCAAACATGACTGCCGTCTTAGTCAAGGCCTCCAGCGGGTATTCATGGTAGCAATGGTACTCATCAATAAGCCCGTGAACCATGCATGCAAACAAATCCTGTTCACCAGGTTCACGCGAAGACTTGTACCGTCTCATCAGCTCAAGAATCTCCCTCAGCGACAACTCTTCGTGATACATCTTGCCAAAGAGTTCTTGCATTTGTTTGTCGACAGCTTCGGGTAGTGCATTCCCATTTTCGCCATTCGAATCGATAATATCATCGTACCCTTCTCCATAGTTGATAAGTCGAGGATAGGTCTGGATGCATATTCGCTGTACGGGAGTGAGATTTTCACGGTCTCCCACGTATTCTTCAAGCACTGACAACAACGTATACACTGTCTTCACCGACAAGCTGACCATCTGGGGGGCGGGCTGTTCCTTTCTCTGAACGTGTAGCTCGTCTTCCGCTTTGATTCTCAGGAATTTCGACAGCAGACTGCCCATGTCCATGGGTCCCTTCTGAGCGGCATCGCGAACCCACTGCTCCAGATCAAAAGGCCCCTTACGGTGAGCGTAGCAGGCGAGATCCATAGCAAGGCCATTTGTGTATTTTAGCAGATAATCCAGCCAGTTGTATTCAACTGCGTGCTCGTAGATAGCGGCGGTGGATGTTGGGTCCTGCGTAAATGCGGTAAATAGTTGCTCCGATACCCATTGCTTATCCTGATGCCACGCCCCATGAAGAGCAAGCTGATATCCCTCCTCTTGTTTGAGGATGAAAACAATCAGCGTTCGCAGCACAAAGCTGTGCTGTACACTTGACCAAGGCTGGGGAAGGGCCAGTGCCGAACAAAGGAAAACAGGCAAATCATACTGTACGACCGCCTTTATAAGCAATTGGCTTTCGGGAGTAGCCCATGAAGCCTGCGAGAACAACGCTAGGTCACAGATAGCCCTCATTGCATCCAAAGATCGCAAAGGTGATTTCGCCGCTCGTTCCCCTTGCAGACGTACAAGCTCGGGGCCATCCGCAAAGAAATCATGGGGGAAAGTAGCTCGAAGGTTAGGGATTTGCGACACATCGGTTCTTGAGACAACGAGGGCCGTGAGGAATGACAACTGCGTATCTCGGTGTTCCCAGTCACCACCCCAGAGCTTCTGGACGTCCAAGGTGGAATCGTCAGATGCAACTGCCAGAAGGACCGAGTAGAGCCTTGAAAATTGCCGTGCGTCCAGCCTAAGGCCCTCACGATCGAAATTCCTGAAAATCAGAGGCCAGCTGATCTGCTTGTCGCCATAATGCGCCTTTACGGCAGCAAGGAATGTTTCCAAAGAAAACTCCTTCCAATACTGAGAGAGGATAAGGAAAAGTAGAGCACTGGCGATGTGTTCCTCATTCCAACATTCGGAGCCAGCCAAGCTGATGACTTCGCCCACCGCATCAGGGTTCGAAGTCGCCTTTGGTCCTTTCGCATGAAGCTGACGCACTAATGTAAATCGTGGGTTGGTGAAATTGAACATTTGCAAAGCGGAGGCGACCTCAAAAGGCACATCGAGATTCAGCTTCTGGTACCGTAGGTTGGCTGCATATACCAATTTTGCCTTCACGTCATCGGTGAAATTGCGCGGGGGGTATAAAATGAAGCGCTCGATCGTCATGCCGATGAAGGAGTCCTTGTATTCCTTCGTGATATCCGAGGGCGACGCAAGGCTTTGCAGGAAGGGCATGGCATTATTGGAAAGGATCGCATCGGCTAGAGAGTCGGCAACAGTCAGCCCCAAGGGATCTCCGGTAGGTAAAGCATAAGGAAATACATACCCTTAGCACGCAGGTCAGACTTATTCGCAGTCTTGAAAGCCAGAGCAAGAGAGACCTTGACTATGGAATCAAGCTTGAAGTGATCCAGGAAGGTGGATAGGTCGAAGTCGCGGAAGATGTCACCCTCCGAGGCATCAATCGTCTCCGCGATCTTGTAGGCCTGTTCCTTATCTTGCGAAACTTTTTGCATCTCCTGAACGAGGAGGGGGTAGTTCCCTGCATTTTCCACGGACTTATTTACGCCTGGGAATATTTGTGGGGCATTGCCTGTGAGAAGGCGCCGGAAATACTTGGAGAAGACCTCCATGCCGTTGGACTCGACGAGCTACCGACACGGTTAGTTGAGCCGCCTAAACGAAGTGGACAAGCATCCAAGAACTTACTTTGTGAATCTGAGCAGCTTTAGTCTCCCACTTCTCTCGACCTTCTTTCTCTGTAATGGAATCCAGAAGAAGGAAAACCTGGGCAATGGATATCTTCGTCAAAGACGACTGGCTTGCGTGAGCCGCTGCTCCTGAGGCAGCCGAGCCCGGTTTGTCGGAGAAGCCCGTAGGTGAATTCACGGTTGTTCCCGACAGCAACGGAGAGAAGGTGGCGCCTCTGGAAGATCCCGTCCCACCTCCGCCTCCCCCGGAGCCTCCTCCACCCGCGACAGAACCCGCTGCGGACGCCAGATGTGACCCTGACGAAGGGGTGTGCGCTCGGAATTTAGGAGAAGAGAGTGACTGCCCGGGTTGCTGGTGTTGTTGCGATCCAGATTGCAGGGAGGTAAAGGGCGACGGCGTGGAGGCAGGCGAGGGAGCGTTGCGGCCGATCTGGTGGCCTCGTGCGGAACTCAACACCGCAGAGAAGGAGGAAGTAAGAGGAGACGACGTCGAACCACCTGGACCAGGACTGCTGGACTGGGGTGGCCCGCGGGAAGAGGCAGATGATATCGAGGACGAGGCGAGGTTGTTGGTCGCAAGCGGAGTCAGTCCCCGGCGAACGTTGGACTGGGACACGGATGAACCCCAAGCAGATTGCTGTGACCTTCCCGGCCTGGTCGAAGAAGAGGACTTATCGGTGCCAGAAGCAATCGACGATTGGGAGGAAGGGGGAGGGGGAGGGAAGGTCATCTAGGAGACGCGATCATTTGATCTGAGGACGACCGACAGATTTTTTTTTTTATTTCGCGCGAACAGTTGACAAATATATAGACTTGAGTGTGAGAGTATTGGTGAGGGTAGGCTTGCAAAGATTGGAAGTCTTGCCGTGGCAGCGAAACGGAGAATGGGGGGGATGGAAATGGATGTTGCTTCGTGGCACAGGATGGAAGTTCCGATGGGAAGTCAGTGACGGGCAGAGAAGGCGAGGTTGAGTGGACGGGCAGGTGGAGAGTGGTGCCTGAGGTGCACACGCTAGGCCCGGCTGGGTAGGTCGCCAGGGTAGGGAGATTCGGTCACGGTGCGTTGCCAGTCGAGTCTGAGGATGGCTATGAGCAAGGACACCCCAAGGTAGATTCTCCGGTCCTAGAAGATGGACTAGAATATGGGTTTCAGCCACATCGTCCCACGAGCGAAGACACTGACTGTGCCTTGGGGGGATTCGAGTTAGCAGCACGTGATAAGAGCCGCCTGACGGACTCGGCTGACATAATTCCTGAGTCAGCGACCCTGGGCTTTAGTTAACCCTACTGGGCAACAGGCGGTCTCTCCCGGATGCTCCCAGAGGCCTCACGTTTCGCTAACCGGGTAGGTAGGGAGAAACAGAATGCGGTGTCAAGCTATACAGTAAGTATGGCCCTACAAGACCACTTTATTAGGTAGTACTGATATGTTCCTATATACATATATAACCCGAATCTTCTTACAAGTATTTCCTCTCATACAGAGCATCTTAATTAATGGCAACGTTCTTCAGCTGGTCAGCTCAAGCACCAGATATTAGGCATCTGTACAACGCCTGCATAGATTACTAACTCCGTACTCCGTTATTATTATATGTATTATGCACGTTGACAGGGCACGAGCTGACCTTGGACAGTTGTCGTGGCCCGGCATGACTTGCCCCGGGGAGTAGCCCCCGGTTGCCCCGAGAAACGTGGAGCAGTAAACATCAACCTCCATTCCTTCCAGACCCAAGGGTAGATATGGTCAACTCCACCAACACCAAGTTCAGCTCCCTTGTGCTGTTCTGCCCAATCTTTCCGCAGTCTGCGGTTTCTCTTTTGTCTGATATCCTGGGGATATTTTGGGCACCGGGTTCTGCCTACCTTACATTGAAATATCCTTGTCTTTTTTGGCCTCAATTCTTTCTTTCCCTTATCTCCGGCTGCCCCGGTTCTCGTGTTTCGACTATCCCTTCGTCGCCGTAATCTAACGAGCAAAGGCTGGCCGAGTCTCGATAAAGTCAAGTCAACACAATATAATCTGCGCAAATGCCGGGAACAGTTGCGGATGGGCCAACCGTGGCCATGTCCTGTATGGTCTCTCCCCGATAGCATCCCGGAAAGTAAACTTCGCTAACGAGATGTGACTCTGCTAGTTGCCAACAATTTTTGGGGAAAGGACGACGCTGGTGTTGGGCCCATGCTGGAGCGGATGCACGGTTCTAAAGTCTCCTGCGACGAGCTGAAAACATTCTACAACAGTGCGTTTACCCGGATCATAACCTCTACGGCGATAAAGAGACTTTTCTGACTCGGTGGATAGTTCGGGCTGCTATCGAAGAAGAATATGCACGGAAGCTTCTGGCGCTTTGTCGCAAATCACTGGGCTCTTGTGAGACTGGCTCACTTCGTTCGTCGTTTGACGTTGTCCGCGGTGAAACTGAAGCCATTGCGAAGTCCCACGCAGCTATTGCTGTGCAGATGAAGCGAGAGCTCGAAGAACCCTTGATAGCCTTTGCCGGTGGCTCAAAAGAGAGGAGGAAAATCATTCAAACCGGAATCGAGCGACTGCTGAAAACCAAAATTAACCAAACGCAAACAGTGAACAAGGTAAGCTGGATCAAAATAGACGCTACACACCGGCGAATACAGGCTGACGGCCTTCATAGACCCGAGATCGATATGAGCAAGACTGCCTTAGAATCAAGGGGTACCTTGCCCAAGGACACATGGTCATGGGGCAAGAAGAGCGCAAGAACAAAGCAAAACTCGAGAAAACACAGATACAACTCGCATCTAGTAGCAGCGAGTATGAAGCCGCCATCAAGATCCTCGAGGAAACCACCGGACGCTGGAACAAGGAGTGGAAGTCTGCCTGTGATGTAAGCCTCATCGCGCGAACCCAACCATAATATATAAGCTAACCCGTCACCAGAAATTTCAAGACCTCGAGGAAGAAAGACTCGACTTTACGAAGAGCAGTTTATGGACGTATGCCAATATTGCGTCAACCGTTTGTGTTAGCGATGATGCTGTGAGTAACGAGGCATTCATGCCGTGCGATCCACGGAATCCTGTACTGACTTCTTTCCAAGTCCTGCGAGAAGGTGCGCCTTTCGTTAGAGAATTGCGAGGTCGAGAAAGACATTGTCTTCTTCATCAAAGAGAAGGGAACAGGCCAAGATATCCCCGATCCCCCACGGTTCATCAATTTTTGCCGGGGAGACGTCAATGACACGAGTTCAGAAGTCTCTGAAGAGGATGGATATTCAGTGGCACAGTTCCAACGCACAATCAACCCGGCATTCCGCAGCTCCTCGCCCCAGCCGTCGACTTACGAGTCTCACCATGATCCACAGTCCGATCTAGCTGCCAAGATGGGCCACAATGAGCCGCCGACTCCCTCTAGCAGAGAAACTACGGTCACTCCGCAGAGGCCAATGCAGCCACCACCAACGCAGCAGCCGCCCCCGTTGGATCTCCGCCGCGGTGGCCATCCCCCTCCCAACTACGACCCAAATCAACATGGCGAAATTGGCAAGGTGCCTCACAATGCTTACCCGACAGATGGTATGACGATGTTTTGCAGGACTGGTCCTCCTTCCGAACGTAGTTCAGGAACGAACAGTGTATACCGCCCGTCGAGTCGCGATTCCCAAAGCGAGATTTCGAACCCAACCTCGATGTCGAGTCAAGAGCCGCCAAGTGCTAGACAGTCTCCGACGAAGCCTGTTAATGGAGTGGCACTCCCGGGTATATCGAACGAGAAGCAAGTTCAGAAGAAGAGAAGCGCGTTCTTCAGCAACAGCCCGTTCCGCCGCAAGAGCCGCCATGATAAGGATCGGAACTCTGGCTCATCGCAGCCTCCTTCACGCGGCACGTGGGATTCTTCTAAGCCGTCAAGTCCTGTGAAGGCTCCGCAGCCGCCACAGCAACCGCCACCGCAACAACAACCCCCGCCACAGCCACAGCAACCCATAATCGTGCCGGACAATATTCGCTCCTCTGGAAGCCCGGAGCCGGTGGACCCTCGAGCTAACTTCCAGTTGAATGTTGGAAATAACGTGTTTGATGTGGAATCCCCGGACAAGAGCGGGCCCAAGAGGGGCTCACAAGCCACCGCTAAGAGCCCAGAGGATGAACTCGATCCCATTGCGCGCGCTCTGGCAGATCTCAAAACAACCGGAAAGCCTGCGAGCAGTCGTGTTTCTGCTGATCGATACCATGGAATTGCCACGCCGGTGCCGCCAGCGCCTGCAGCCAACTACAACACCAGTGCCTCCGTGGCCACACCACCTCCAGCGTATAATGATCCCACAGTGAAACGTCTGGATGCCCCGCAGCCTGCTTTCACGTCGGCACAGATGCAAAAGACAACAAAACGATACACCGGACAGACACAGAGCATGCTCCGCGGATCTGGCAACAATGCAGCTGCCTCGAATCCCCCCAGCAGGCAGTCTCAAGAGGCACCGCGCGCAAGATCGCCGACCCCGAGACGAAGTGTCAGCCCTCAGCCCAGTCCTCGTGTCGACACGCGCATGAGCCAATACAGCCGAGGTGCAAGTCCGGCACCCAGCTCGCACCAGTCGAACAGCATGAAGAACCGCTATAGTCAGTCGCCTACAGTCTCAACTCCGCCTCAACGCCCCGCCGATGTGACCTACTCTCCGCATGAGTATAGCAAGCCACGGGCTTCCCCCAGCACAATGTCACGAGCCGCGTCCCCCCAGCCCCAATTCAGACAGCAGACTCGGCCATCTAGTGCTGGTGGAATGGAGTTGCAGCTATCCGCAAGCCCCTCTGACATGTACGGCGGCGGCCACGAGGGATACGCCTCCCCTCGTCGGGAACCCAGCAGACCGATGTCTTATTATGGCGATGGGGGCAGCCAAAGGAGCAGGTCCCGGAGCAGAGCCATGGCCGTTGCTGATCCTGGAAGACAATTCAGCCGTGATGGCCGTCCAATTTTGCATTTTGGTAAGCAACCACAGCACCTCCTATACATACTCACTCGGAACGATCACAAGCTAACCTCGCCCAGCTCGAGCCATGTACAGCTATACCGCCGCGATCCCGGAAGAATTGGGCTTTAGCAAGGGCGATGTCTTATCAGTCATCCGGCTTCAAGACGATGGCTGGTGGGAAGCCGAAGTCACCACGAGCCGCAGCCGCACTGGCTTGGTGCCCAGCAACTACCTACAAATCATTTAAATTATACCCCTCTATCATATCATGGACAAATGCCCCTATCAGAGGAAAGTCTGTGCTAATTTACATTGTCCATGATGTAGATACGATTTACGTCCATGCTCTTGGAATTTACGTCTCCCCGTGTTCACCAGTCAATCCTTGCTTCTTGCGACGTGTTTTATGGAATGGCTGCTTACTTTCCTTTACGCCTTATGATCCAAGTTCATTGATGCTGTCATTTCTCTCATGCTACTTGATTGTTTAATTTACACGACTATGTTTGACCAGCCAATACTCTCCTTCACGCTGCCTCCGAGATTGTTGATTTCCCCTGAATTATGATCCCCTGGCTGAAATAATTTCCTGTCTGACCATTTAGTTCATCCATCCCGTCTGTCTGTCATTTGTCGTTAATCCGAGTAATACCAAGTTGTTTTGAGCGTTGCTATCATGCCAGAAACACCGTAGACCGTAGACACCTGCAGTAAGGCCAGCTTCCTTCACATAGTCCGATGTATCATCTCTCTCTTGCCGTACTCCGAAGCAGAGATGGAATCCACCTGAGCCAGTGCTGTATTGTATGTACGTATTGCATGCCATCAAGCATACCCACACTTGCACCCATGTCAATCACAAATACCTAGCACCGACGAGCCCAAACATATGTACCTGGCCCCTAAAGTCAAACAAATCTCGCAAAAGCAGTAGGATACACGCAGGAAGAAGCAAAGTGTGCCCTCCATCCATCTACAACCGCAATCCTATCCCTCTCACTACCTGAGCGTGGCCACCTCTTCAATCCATCAGACCCCATGCACTTCAAACTCATACATATCCCATACCTTCCCTCAATCAATCAATGAATTAATCAATCAACCAACCGCTCAATCCGCCCTCACACATCCCTCCACCATACACTTAAACCCCATCGGCGACTCTAGCTCCCTGATCCTCGCAAAGATACAGTACGGCTGGCTGCACGCATGAAAGCCCGTTCTGGCGATAACGACCTCGACCTCCGTGATGGAGAGGCTGATGCCGGGCTGCTTCTGGTGCTGGGGCTGGGGCTGGGGATGGCTCTGGCCTGCTTGTCGGCATGCGCTGCTCGAGGGGGCGGATTCGAGCGGCGGCAGGACCCGTCTCGCGAGGTGGCAGGTTAATAAGACGTGGTCGTTCTTGTGGCCGCAAGTGTTGAGAACGCGTTGAACGTAACACATCCTTCTTCTTTTCTTCTTCTTTTCTCGGTCTTTCTTTTGGGGGGGGGGGGGGGGGGGGGGGGGGGGGGGGGGGGGGGGGGGGGGGGGGGGTTATGTGGTTTGCGATGAGTGCCGGATGGGTGCTGGTCGGCGGTCCTGATGGACGAGGTATATAGCTCAGTTTTCAGCTCGCTCGTCGAGGAAGTTGGATGGGGATGTGTTCTCACATATGCCGAGATCCTGGGGAGTTTGCAACTGGAAAGGATGGACAGGGTGCATTGATGAGCACGTATTGTTGAGGATATGCACAAGCTGTGATGAAGCTAAGTGCTGGATCGCATGACGTACAGTCGTCACAGCCCGAGACCATGGATCAACAATGGGGTTTGGAGGAAGTGAAGTAATGACAGGTGATATCATTCTGGGGTCGTAGCCTAGCATTCTGGGAACCTTTGAGTGAAAGAGTGAATGGGGGTGGGAGCTGCAAAGTCTCGGCGGGTGTGACATGCACATAAGAACGTCAATGCAAGTGTGCGGATGCTTGGAATTTGCACAGAGTTCGGTATTGTAGAGTACATTGATTATATACATCAACTAGACAGGTAGCTGGATCGGACACGAAGCGAAATATGCTCAAGACACAAGTGTTAAGATACAATGGCAGCGAGACGGATAACAGACAGAAGGCCCGGGACAGCTCCAGGGGCAGCCGGGAGACAACAATGTCAATTCTGCGTCGAGATGCATTAGTAAAGCATGTGCTCTTCAAAGGTGCCACTAGAAAATCTCTCCGCCTAGTCAAAGCCTGCTTTCTTAGGCAAGACAAAAGAATTCCATCAGGCCTTACTCATCATCATCCGGAACGCACCCAGAAGACGCACGGGCAGAGGATGGGATTATTCGTCGTCCACGAACGAGTTGGCTAGACGCCCAAAAATGGGAACTTCGTAATGATCCAGGGTATCGACTGCGCGCCGATTAGTTCATCTGGCCGATAGGCCCCTTTCGCAGGTAGACTTACCATCGCGGTAGGCACGCAAGCTGAGGAAGCCAATCAGAGCCAGATCACAGAGGAGCAGGGTCCACGAGAGGAAGCCCGACCAGGAGAATATTAAATGAATGATCTGAATTGCAGGGGGGGTTACGAGTTAAAATGGCATGGGCCGGGGTCTAGAAGCTGCGGTTCGACTTACAAACATCGCTGTAAATAGCATACTCGACTGCCAGGCGTGGAAGCTACACAGCGTCAATACAAACTGCACACGGGAAGCTCAACGACCGGATTCGCTGCCCAGTATCCAGCTACGTACCGTACATAGTCACTCTTGTGCTCTACCAGGAGAAGAAAAACGCCACCAGCCGGAGGTAGAAGCAAATAGGCCAGCATAGCTTCGAAATCCATCCGGATGGGGAGACTTGTCTCAAAGGCCCCCATGTTCCAGCGCCCGCCCTCCACATCCGGCCCAAAGCCTGTGTTCCCATGCCCACTGGTAGCGACATGTCCGCTGCCGGCGAAGTGGGAGGGAGAGGGAAGTCCGTTTGACGAGAAACCGGGGATCGGAGGCGAGCCGCGCGGGGACCCAACAGTGGGCGATTTGGTGCGATGAGGGTCAGCCGGCGTGGGCGAGAAGGCCCGCTCGACCTCGGGTGATTCGTCCTGGTAGGGAGCGAAATTCATGGTGTGTCGACAGCAACAGGGCAGGCAAACGCGGCGGAGGAAATCATTGCATGGTTCGTTTCGTTTCGTATCGTTGCTGTTGCTTATCACTTATCGTTCAGGGGCGGTGACGTCTGGGCGCCTGAGGCAGAAAGACCGCCCCCTTTGAGTATCGTGTTTACTCCTGCGCACACCACGCGCATGTCGACTTCTACGAGCATTGGAGTCGCTCCCGGCATGGAGAAGGGTATCATTACTTGCATTCAGATTCGTTTTCGTAATTGTCATGGTACTGTACAGGGAGGCAAGGCGACCGTTACCGTGTCTCAAAGTTATGTATCTAAACCCGGCCGCGACCACGCGCCACTCCCGGCCCTCTTGCAATCCCGCTGACGGGCCTCCGTGTAGATGTTGTTGTGCTGGATGTCTTTGCGGTGGATGACGTGGTCCTCGCCACATTACCGGAGCCGGTCCCAGAATAGGAAGTACTGGGTGTCCTTCCCAAGCCCCCTGTACGCACCCTTCCGCGAGTTGTTCCCCGCGCCCCCCTGGTCGTCGCCGACGGGGCTCGTTTCCTTTCCTCCTCCGCCCGTCGGGTAGCGGCCTCTCGCTGCTGTTGCAGTTCTCGTTCGCGTCGCTCGGCCGCTTGCTGCCTGAGAGTTTCCTCATTCTCCATATCCGCGACATCCTGGACGGCACCTTGCCAATTGGGATTGAGTATCAAACGTTGGTTGTGCTCGGTTTGCGCCAGGATGCGAGTCCAGGTATTTAGCAGGGTGGAGGCAGAATCAACAGTACGGGAAACAGTCTGGTTGCATGCATCAATTAGCGTCTGCTCCTCTCTGGGGGGGAAAAAACAGTCCCTGAAACCAAACAAATCAAATAAAGAATAATATTGTGACATACGTCCATATTTCCTTTGGCCCGATCAAGGCTGCCAATCAAACCCTCAATCACTTGATTAATATTTCGGACATTTTGGAGCTCATTTCGCAATGCAGCCTCCCGCGCCTCTTCGCGGCCAAAAAGGGTCTCGCCGTCGTGGGAAGATCGGGGCGGGGGGGTGGTGCTGGCTTCGTTGACGGGTTTCGGGAAGATCTCTCTGCGGGTGCGTTGGGACGGCGAGTCCCAGAGGTCGTCTGACTCATTGTCGGAGAGTGGAAGGTTTTCCATTTCCTCTGCAGTGGTGCGAAAGGCCATGTTGACGATGCCTGACGGGTTTGTTGATGGGCTGGTGATAACCAACGATAATCTTCTTTATTAAATCCGGCGGGGCACGAGGTCTCCAAAAGCGGTTTAGTCCGACGATCTGTCACATGATATCCAATGTGATTAGTCATGTTTCTGCGTGCCTCTCTCTCTCTCTCTCTCTCTCTCTACTGGAGTCTGGGTGCTCCGTACACACCTCTATTTCTCCTTAGCCCCAAGCATGGCCAGTCATCTCGCCACTTCACGCGTCCCCGCACAACGCTGGATCTCGGTATCGTCAGGATGAGGATGATAATCAATCGGATGGAAGACTCTCCGGGCCGACATGGTCATGCCATGTAAAAGTAAACGCCGGCCTTTTCCACAAAGTTGGCGCCATCCAACACAACCGCAAAGACACGGCAGGGCACTGACGCAACCTCTGGGCAGAAAAGTTTCCGGACGGGTGGCTCGTCAAGGTTCACGGAGGCGTGGAGGGCACCGACGGTGAAGTCGCTGGGCTGCCGATTAGGCTGGCCGAGAGTGTTGTGATAGGCGGGGCGGATGGCGGACCAGGCGTTGATTTCTGGGATCGAGAATTTCAGAGTGAGCGGTTTTTTTTTTTTTTTTTTGAGAACTGACAGGTGGGAAAGCAGCGCAGTGGTGAAGAGGACTAACGCTGGGGCAGCGGCGCTGCTCAGGTGGCCGAGAAAGGGCGCATGGACAAGGTATTGCAAGTCGGACTCGCAGATCCCTGGAA
>NGZO01000001.1:1359067-1429554 GCA_002215965.1 Aspergillus persii
AGAACTGACAGGTGGGAAAGCAGCGCAGGGGTGAAGAGGACTAACGCTGGGGCAGCGGCGCTGCTCAGGTGGCCGAGAAAGGGCGCATGGACAAGGTATTGCAAGTCGGACTCGCAGATCCCTGGAAAGTTATTGGTGCTGGTGACTACGTTGACCTGGTGAGAGACGTGGAGATGCCATCAAAAGTACCCAGAGAACCCAGTGCATCCTCCAATTGTCGACGGATTTCGTCCTCAGATGCCGGATCCGAGGCAGGGGGCGCTCCCTCATCCTTGTCCATCGCAAAGTGCAGGGCCCCTTGATCGGAGGAATTGAGGAAGATCTCAAGCCGCACCGTCTGACCCACTTCAATCAGGTCTTTCAGACGTTCGGTCGCTATCTCAGATAATCCCGATAGCCCGACCTGGTCATCGGAGTCCAAGGCCACGAGCCTGTAGACCTGGATAGGCACCAGATAGACGGGGTCCGGCGTCCAGTCGGACTCAACGTATTGAACGAGGACCACTGGATGTCCCTGATGGTCTGCGTAGTGGCGGCCCTGCTGCCAGCTCATGAATGATGTGGAGAAGGCAAGGAGAAAATGAACTGCCTGTCAATTGCCCGTCGTCCATCAGCTGCCTAGAACCAACACTCACTAGCCCCTACTAACGACCAATTACCTCGCAGGAATATTGCACAAAGTTGATATACAGCCGTCAAAAAACAACGCTATCTATCCCCCCCCCGAAGCGCAACCCTCACCCCCGTAGTGGGAGTGAGGATTCGCCCACCCCTCGGCCGTCCACCCGTATGATGTATTGTAATTTATGCGGTTCCCGTTGGGTGATGGCAACATCCAGTTTTAACTTGATGACATATCGGTCATGATCGAGAGGTTGGCGTCGAGATATATTCTGCAAATCCACAAGGCTCAGATCGACTGTAATCATCCCTGCAACACCGACACCTGGTACGTTCAGTGGTAAGTACATAAGCTACGGCACGAGACAGATCTACTCACTTGGGTCGTCGAGAGCGCGTGAAAACCCGTCGTCTGACGAGCAAGAGTAAATCGGAATGGTTCTTATCAACGGATCCACGGGGTACTCGTGAAACATGGTTATTTCTGCTTGTTGCCGGAAACCTGGGGACAGTCTCTCATGCTTCGCAGTGAGCAGCCTGGTCAGTTATAGCATCCACGATGAAGACACTCAGACTTACCTTTCTTACGACCCAGGTTGCCACGTTGGGCATCATCTCATGCCCACTGATGGGGTCTCTGTAGCATCCCTGA
The DNA here is from genome assembly GCA_002215965.1 of Aspergillus persii. Taxonomy (NCBI): domain Eukaryota; kingdom Fungi; phylum Ascomycota; class Eurotiomycetes; order Eurotiales; family Aspergillaceae; genus Aspergillus; species Aspergillus persii. Next base: position 1,360,341 of record NGZO01000001.1, read on the forward strand.
TTGTTCAGACATCCCCATTGGGACGTCTCATTAAAGGCGTAATGCTGAGGACTGCGGTCCTCAGGCACCCGAGACTCTTCAAGACCACGGTAAACGGCGCCGCGTGCTACAAGTAGCATACTAGAGTGAAGTGAATAGGCCTCTCAGTATTTGGTGTCGTGAACCGATATAGATGGGTCTAGATCTTACGGATCGTCTGGTATAATAACCCGCATTTTCCCCGGTAGTTCGAAGCATTTTCTGAGTGTCTCTGTTACGTAGCGAGACGCGCTCAAGCCTCCCACAAGAACAATTTTCTACATTCCCGTCAGTTGATGCCGAGAGAAGGACCGTATCAGGAATACTATACATTCATGAAAGGGTAATGTGATGACTTGGCGTCAAATAGCTGTGTTCGTATTAGATCGATTATTTGATGTATGATTTTGGCGAAACATTGCCGGATTCTGTCCGGATTGATGACGGCGTCAGCCGGTTCCAACAGCATCTTGGTGAGGTGGTCGCCAACAGGCTGGAATGAGTGCGCGGAAACCCCGTCAAACCGGGTCTTCGCTGTTTCGAAGTGTTGCATCAGGCTGCTGTCCGGCTGTCTGGTGGCTACGGACAATCTATTCCATCTCGCCCCGAAACCATGTTCAATCAGCTTCAGGAACTCGCGATCGATGGCCGTCCCGCTGCATTTGTAACCTATACAACCAGGGTCAGCAATCACCGTTTCTGGTCATTCCTGGGGGGACGGGATGACTGACCGGTTCTACTGTTAATTTTGTGAAAGACAACCGGCTCCATGCTTACCACATAATAGCTCGTCAGATCCTAGGAATGATGTTAGTGTCAGCTCCTCGTTGGCGGGAAACAACTTGAAGGAGAAGCAAGCCTACAACGGTACCACCCCCCAGATCGCAGATCACAACTCCGTCCCCATCCTGGAAATCAGGCTTCAATAGCTTAAACACCGCGTGGGCAGCTGCCTCCTGATCGCTCAGCATTAACAGCTGATCCTCTGAGCGCGACCCAAACCCGGCGTTTTGAACAATCCTATCTTCAAACCAAGAATGGGTGGGCCACATCTCGGGGCGAGAGAAATACCATGTCACTGGCAGGGTGTCTACAGGGTCGAACGGTCTCGCTTTCCACTGGGCCCGGATGTGCGAGTAAAGGATTTTCAGGAATTCTGTAGTCACCTGTGCTGGCGACTTGTCATCCGGAAGGTGCAAGATTCCACTGGCGGTGAAACGCTGTAGTTCCGGATCTTGTTCAAGGTCTGGACACAATAAAAGTTTGGTCCACGAGCAGGACATCATCCCTGGCTCTACTTCGTTTCCCCACAGTGGGTACTGCAAATTGTGGTATGGATTGTTATTTGGGAAAGCTATTGTAGATGATGTCTGGACGGAGGCTAGGCTGGGTGGGAAAGTGATGAAGGATACCACTTCCGGAGAGTCCGAAAAAGCCCAGGCAACCCCTTTCGATGCTTTTCTTAGTATGATGGAACTGATTTGGTGGGAGAGGGGATATGTGAAGGGTAAGAAGAACGCACTCGTAGTGGTTGTGCCTAAATCGACGGAGGCAATTATTTTACGATCGTTGAAAGAAGCCATGTTCACTTGATCAAAGATTGGTGTACAAATGATTTGGGGGCTATGCTTTCTTCGTCTCGCTTGTCCAGTTGAGTTTGTCTGGGGTACTCCCTGCTATATTAATACTATCGCCCTCGCCTGGTGGGGATCCAGTCTTCCTGGACTCAGGAGGGCGGTTCTGCTTATCTTGCAAACGCGGACGAGAACGCTCAGGCACCTTCAAGTATCTGCAGCTTTCCTTTCCTGCTTTTTCATTTTCATTTTCATTTTCATTTTCATTTTTTTCATTTTGGACCTTGTTTCATATTGTGTCTTCCCTCATTGGTTTCTGTTTTGCAGGCACTGAGTCACAACAAACCTTGACATCCATTAACGAAGTCAATGGGAGAAAAAAAAGAAAAAGAAAAAAGGCAAATCCACCAGTTCGCTAATTGGTCTGTAGAGACAAAAACGGTGAGAGGAAAAATGTTGGGTTCCATAAGGCGTAGGAGGGTTCTGTGTAACCGGACAAAAGCACCAACTGAAGTACTGAAAGCTGAAGACCGGTAACTTCAATGAACCAGAAAAAAAAAAAGAAAAGAAAAAAGAGAAAACGGGAAATAGCCTTTAGCATGAAGTAGCTTTTGCCGGCTTGCCTAACAGCATAAATATCCTCCGACTTCTCCCATTCTCTGTATGTTTGCACACACTCTCTAAATCTCCCCAGGGTCTTTGCCAAGGCCTATCGTTCACAATGCCCCCTTCAAAGGAAAAGAAAACACAAAAGCAAAACCAGGCATGCAGACGATCTGCTAGACTATCCCAGAAATTGCCACATGGCCCAAGTGCTAAAGAATCATGCGGCGGTCTGAAACGGAAAGTCAGCATTCAGGAGAAGCGTGCTGAGTCTGGAAAATTTCCCCGATTAGAGGCCGATGAAGATGGGCTCACGGCTCGAGAGAAGGCTTGCTCCGATGGAAAACCTGCCACTTTAGAATCCAAGACAGACAGTACAGCAGCGTCAAGAGAGGGAATCACGGACTCGGATGAGAGAGAAATGGCCGTGGAACAATTGGGCCGCATGACCAGAATGAGCTTATGTTTTAATGGCAGCAAGAGAAGTTGGGCGCCAGGAGTTCCCGATAAGTCGGCCGTAATATTCCTCGAGTTGGCCTGCAGCGCGGGATACTTTGCGCGGTCATATGGCATTGACATGGAGGGTTTCAACAAACTGCCTAAGAAGGATAGGCAGGAAGCTCTCGAAAGTGCCAAAGGGTATGTCATCCAAGGAGACGTGGATGAGGTGGCTGCACGCTTTGAAGGCACGTGGGATCAATTGTGTCATTGTGTGCTTGGCGGGTTTCTCTCCAAATACATCCTCCAAAAGTTCTGGGGGGATGATAGTCTGTTCTGGTGGTGGGAGCCCGACACACAGGTCAAAGACGACAAAACCGTGCCATCCCAGTTTGGAACAAGGCTCAACAGTCTGTACGAAGGGGGTTTTAAAGGTTTCTATTGTCCCGTTTCCAGAAGCTACTGCACTGAGCTAAACTGTGTAGGATGGCCATCAACCGTTCCCGAATCCCAGAAAGGAGAGGGCGATACCTTTGGAAAACATATGAAAGAGCATCGACGGTCTCTTGTCCATTCCATCATTGTCCCTGAGCTCCTGGCCTCAAAGACCATGGGTCTCTTGCTGAAAGACGCTAAGAGCCAGGCCGCGTTAAAAGAACTGCAGGACATTGTTGAAAGATTTGCGGAGGATGCCGTCCTGATGTGTTCTTATCCTTCCAGGGTAAGGTTTGAAGAGCTTGACGACTTGCCTACCGACTACCTCGATCTCCCCGCGGGCGCGCGGGCGGATTACCAGGGTGTCTTCCATGAAGGCAATGACTCGCCACTGCACGGGAAGAAGGTATTGGCAATCACTCAGCCCGCCATCTATCGTTTAGGAACGATGGGCTCCCACAAAGAAGAGCAGCTCATATCACCGGGGCGGTTCATCATCAATTGGAATTGGCGGGACGGTCGCAACTTAGAATGGTGATAATTTGGGATCAGAGCCATGACTCCCCTCGAGGGTAGTTGCAAGAAGGGTTAGTATCTGTTGGTTGGAGAGCAAGACGGAGAATGTTATGATTTCAACCTCTATCCAGTCCATGTAGACCTGTAGACCTGTAGACGGAGACCTGTAGACGGAGACGTGTAGATGGAGACTTCAGAGTAACGTTAGGGCCTCGTCAGGCACGGGGTGGGGCTGGGCGGGGCTTATGTAATAAATGCGTGGCTGGTCCAACAACAACGTCAAGCTGCATTCCCAATTCCCATCCCTCTCCTGCTTCCCTCTCGCCGCCCTTCCTTTCTTTCCTTCAACTTCTTCAATCTCTTGATCTGTCACCATCTCTCTGTATTCTTGTGCTCAGCGTGCATGTGCTTATCGCTCTGTAAAAGCACCTCTCATCCCTCCCCCCCCCTAGTGGGCTTGCTTCTCTTCAAACGAAGAACGAACCTCTCCCACAGACATCATGGCGACAACACCCCCCCCTTCGATGCTACGCATGCCTCCTACTCCCCGACATGGAGCTGGTTATGATCAGTATGAGCCGTACTCTACGCGACACTCTGCCAGATTAGCTAGTCAACGAGCCTCAAGAGACACCCGCTCTACGCCGCCGCCGCCGCCTCCTAGTTTTCCGTCATCGCAAGCTTACCCGAGACCAAAAAGGACCAGGAAACAAAATGATGAACTCGAGTCATTATCACCACCACGATCCATTTCCGGCTCTCCCCGGAAGCTAACGTCGGACCCAGGCAGTGACTTCACTACAGCGCATTCACTCCGGGGGCCCACTAGGACCTCCGGACTGGACAAGTCGGATCCTTTTCACACTGCCGAGTCGTCTGCCAGCCACCGCTACCGTCATCCATCTCGAGCAATCATGACGGAAGGCATGCTACCCACTCCCGCCAAAACACCCCGGAAAAAAGCTGTTGGTGACGCCGGATCTACTGCTCGAACCCTCTTCCCTCAACACCCTGCCCCGAGCTCTATGCGTAGCAAGAAGGGCAAGAAACATGCCGGCTTTTCTCTAGACAGTTTCAGCGAGGACAACATTCAAGACGGGTCCCAGATTCAAATATACACCGACTCTCGTGACCGCATTCCGGAACGAGATGAAAGCGAAGAGAACCCATTCAACAAGAAGCCCGTCAAAAGTAGTTCTCACCTGCGGACCTCAAGGCGCCGAGAGAGTCGTATGGATCGTGATGAGGACGTCAACGAATCTGTCAAACGGCGCGACGGCATGGTCTACGTCTTGTAAGTTCCCGTTTACCGCCCTTTTCTTGCCAATCAAAGCTAACATGGTCTTGACAGTCGTGGCAAAAAAATGTTTCGAAAGTTCAATGATACGCTCAATAGTGATAGAGAAGATGACGATACTGATGATGATTTGGGCTTACTTTCGGCTCGCCCTGATCTCATCGATCCATCTTCCCCTAGTGTTCGGCCTCTGACTCGCTCGTCCATCAAGCCTCGTGTGCTATTTCCCAGTGCGAACGACCGCGCCCGTCGCGAAGAGCCTGCCGAGGATTCAGATGAGGAAGCAGCCACCGATATTGAGGGCCAGGCATTCGCTTCCGAGGTCGCAGATGATCTTGACAACGCTGATGTTGAACTACATCAACGACCGATAACTCCAGAAGCGAACCACGGCTCCGAACCCCCCTCGTCCCCCGGTGCAACAATTCGCTCACTGCGTCCTCGTACTAAGCGAGAAGATCTTGCGCAAAGCCAGACGCCTACAATATGCGAGACCAAGAAGCGAGCAAGTCCGTTCGATGGTTGGTTGCGCAAAAAGCAAACTCCTGCCGGTGCCGCGGCCAAGCCTAAAAAAAGAGATGCAGAAGCCGCAAACAGCCCCGGTGGCCCGGCTACCAAGAAGACAAGGGGCAACCGAGCTGCAGCCTCGTAAAAACTCGGATGTGACAACTCTCAAGCTCCACGCTGCAATGGGCCATTAAGCATGCGATTTTCTTTCTGGCGGCGCAGGGTGTCCTGCGTCCCGGAATTCTTCTACCTACTCTTTTCTCCCTATCCCGTCTTTATCCAGCTCCGTCTTTGGTTATCTTCTCTTTTCATGATTCTGGAAAGTAAGGGCTATCGGTACTCGATCATAATTTGTACGATTGTTTTTTATGGTTCTTCTTTATCATTTCCCCTCTACTTACTCATCACGAGAGGGCGGGAAGGCGATGGTGATGACCAATTGTCGGGGCTTCAGTTTGATTTATTATGTTCACTAGGTTTGGCTGGCACAGGAATGACTGGATGGCAAGGTCGGAGTTTTGTTTTCTTCTCTGTTTCACACCCTTGTTTTACTTGGGTTGGGCGCGATTCTCTCTTTTTCTTTCCTGGTCTGGAATCATCAACCCTTTCATTCAATAGCTTAGTTCACTTTAGCTTTAGCTTAAGTCTAGATATCCAACTCAATGAACATGAGATCTTAATAACCATTGTCGTCGGGTTCTATTAGTGCTTCGATTTTGTTGAATCCTACTAGAGTTTTATGACGAGAAAGAATGCTGAAGGAGGTCCTTGTTGTCTCTATCTAACAACTAAAGAATAGGTGCTTGCAGGCCATATTTATAGCTGATATCAGGTGATCATGGACCTGCCTGCAGACCTCTGCACTGCCACCTCTATGACTTCATTGCAGGGTCAACTGACATCGTATATCGGTTGTTTCCCCTAGGTCTACGGATCTCGGGGATCAAGATACTGATCCACCGGATCATGGAGACAAAGGGTTCCGATTGATGTAGCAGTTGCAGTCGATTTACATCGATAGATTTTAAGTTTCTATCATGCAGCTACTTTCGACTATTTCTTTTACCTGGTTGAGTGGAATAACCTTTCAGCTTCTCAGCATATCCGATGAGGACTCGACAGTTTTGGTGTTTCTCTCATTTGTTTATTCCTCTTTCACTCTGACTTTTCTATTCTAGCTCCATTACGCACGATAATGACGTGATGGAATCATACGACATGAACATGTTTCCTACGAGTTCACAGTGGAGGATATGTCCATATTCCGCTTACCAGGATTTGGAATTCACGAATAGAATCATACCGACGAATGAAGAAATCAGAGAACATAGAATAGAAAGGTAAACCAAACGAATTATACTCCATAGACCTGCTAGAAGTAGTTACATCCGTGCAGAACAAAAAGGGGGTGTTTTGAGACAGCGAAAGACAGAGTATAGGAGAGAAAAGCAAGAGAGATGAATAAAGAAAGGTTGCCTCACAAGAAGCCAATAAGATATAGTCAGTAATACATATAATGAATCACAAGAAAGCCCAACATTTTCAAGACCATACAAGAAGGGAAGGCTCCTGAATAGTTGAGTATCGAGCGAGTCTCTGTATTGCACGAGGATGGGTATTCGTAACAGCATAACGGTTGTTTATCTTTTTAATCAGATCTTTCGGGTTTTTTGTCCGAAGGGGGAAATGTCCAGCTCTCTCCTCCTCTTTCTTCTCAACATCGTGACCATGCCACATTCAATGCATATCATATGAAAACACAACACCAGCTGGTTGAAGGGGGAATAGAAAATTGCAAGGAAAGGAGTGAATTCGAGGGGGTAAATCGGGTAAAAAAAAAGTGCTTTTTTGAAGATGCAATAGCGGTAGGATGCTAACATCAACTCAGTGCCGTGTGGTTCTAGATAATTTCTAGCTCGTCGTCATCGTCATCATTATGAGTACGTTGGGCTACAGCTTCGGACTGGCCTCCCAGGCTATCTCTGCCGGCTTCTTTGATACCCTTGGCCGTTATGAACCGGGTCTTTTTCACGCCGCTGCCATGTGATCGATCGCCGTCGTGGGTGCGCTTCAACGGCGTCAATTTCACATTGTCCGCCCTACGCAGTCCCATCAGGCCTAGATTGTAGGCTTGTTGGCTTGCACCGGCCGGCTTGTCATGCGAGGATTTTTCCGACTGTTGTGATGGGATATTCTCCGAATTGCGAGCACGCATGTACTCGGCACCTATCCCGGGCCCGCGAGAAGTAGAGAGCTTCTTTGCTATTTCCCGTTCTCGCCTTTGCTCCATGAGGCGCTTGCGGAATCTTTCTTCTTTGCTTTCCGCGCCACGACCCATCATGCCGGCGGCTATGAAAGGGTCCTCGTGGTCAGCATCAATCAGGCTAGCCGCAGATTGTCCGGGATGTCTATGGCCAAAGGCATGGCTGTTTTCGTTTCTCGATTTGGGAGCCGGTGCAACGTAGTATGTTGACTGAGTTTGGAGGTCATACTGAGCGCCATTGGGCTTCAGTCCACTCCTGTTGCTTGCGCCGGCGCCGGCGCCTGCACCTCTTTTGCCCCCACCCCAGAAGCCAGTCCGCGTACCCGAGCTACCCCCGGGGCCAAACATGCCGGTTCCACCGTTGACACCCATGCGTTGGGACTGAGTACGGCGAACCTGGAGATCAACGTGAAAGTCGCAGAATTCGGTTTTTCGGCCGTCCAACCACGAGTGGCAGGTCTTGCCGTCCTTTCTGACCGCTTTACAGAACCCAATATCTTGCGCATAGCCTACCTCTAACACTGTATCATCCGAAGATGAAAGTGCAAGGCTGAATTTGTTTGTGTCGAGTTTGTTTCGAGGAGGTGGCATTATTGTAGGGTTCAAAATGGCTACAAGGATGCCCTCAGAGAGCCGGTAGTAACGCGGAAACGCAGTGTCGAAAAGAAAAAGATCGATGCTCCATTTGAGATCGGTCAGTGTGATGACCATGTAGCGCTGTGAATTGTTCAGTCCGTCATCGAAGGGATCAGTCTCCTTCGACGTGACACTCTTGGACTCCTTCTTTTCTTTGGGATCTGATTTGGAAGCAACAATACCGAATACAACGAAATCGCCATCGATATCTTCTGGTAGTTCGAAAGCTGGACCTTTGACCGTACGGAGGAGATCCGGAATTTGCAGAACTTTTTTGTCGGCTAGTGTTCGAGATAGGAATGAATGAGGTAAAATGCGGTTGGAAAGATGCAAGGAAGAGAAAGCTTCGAATTTTGATGCATCGGGAGCTTTTTCCAAGGCATCTTCTCTCTCATTACTGCGCTCATAGGAACCAGCTTGTGAGGAGCCATCCGGAAGCGCAAAGGCGCCTGATTCGGAATTGTGATTGCGCCTATGGAATGGGGATTTTGACACCGCGGAGTCTGCTCCTGCACCGGTTTTATGTGCACTAGGCGCAGTCAAGCTCCTTTTCAAGATTGGCGGCTTGCGCTCATGGTATGATCGTAGGACGTCTTCACGGCTAAAACTTTCAGCCTGACGGTTTCTCGCGGGCGACCTGACGGGAGATTTCGCTCTGGCTTCAGCTGCTGCTGCTTTGAATCCTTCTACCTCGGCCTTGTCGAATTGAAATGCTGTACTGCGATTAACTTGCAGCCTTTCTGCCCGCTCCTTCCGCAGCTTATCAGCGGACCTGCTTTCAGCCATACGTTCGCTAAAGCTCTTTGGCCTGCCTCCATCTGCGCCCGGAAATGATTGTGTCTGGGATACGGGGCCATCTCGACTGCCTAGCCGACTTGTTGGCCGGCTCGTGGTCCTTAGCGGGGGAGGTCGCTTGAGGGACACATCGCTGCCCTTCCGACCTTTATCGATACCAAGAATAACCCGGCGGGGGGACACAGGATCAGCTGCCGGAGCTAGTCGCCTTGTGGGTGACAGCGGGACCTGAACCTCATCCGGCGGTAATCTCGTGTTCTGGTCTTTCGGGTTCCAATCGTGGGACCGTGAAGAGAAGCTCGAGGCCGGTCGGGGAAAAGGCTCGTCAGCCTCGTGCGCATCGGGCTTTCCTCGACTCTTTTGAAGTTGCTTCAGCTTTAATCGTGCTTGGATGGCGGCCAGTTTTAAATGTAGAGTCTCCTCGTCCTCATCCTCGTCAAATTCCTCCATTCCGTCCTCTAGGAGCCGCTCTGTTTTGCTGCGGAGGTTTGGTGTCGTGCTTGAATGTTTTAACGGCGACCCAAAGACCTCACCGCGGCGTTGCATGTCCTGAAATTTCCTGCGACCACTCGGGGAGCTCAGAAGAGCCTCCCGAGGGGATTTGGGCGGCCACGAGGTCTCGACCACTGCCATGCGACAAGATCGGGGTCAGCCAACCGGTCGGGGCCAAGAAGATCGGGATGTCCGTACTCACTGCTGCCCATCGCTCTTCTGAGTCAATGCCTATGTCGATTTTGAGGTCCTCTCGGATCGGGGTGTTATACCACACGGGCCATGGTCGCAGGGGTGCGGGGAAGAGGAAGGGGAAGGGGGAAGAAAGGGGGCCGACAACAAACAAGGCGATGATAGATGAAGGATGAAGGATGATTGATGATGGATGATTCGCAGGCAAGGGCTACAAGCGCTTTGTGATTGGCCGCGGAGAAGCGCGCGTCGCGTCGGGCGGAACGCGTCAATCCCGCCCGATCGAGCCAAGTGCGGCTGTCTTGTTCCTCTCTCGATTCTCGATGCTGCTGCAACGTCCCCATCTTGACGACTCTTCCGCCTCCAGTTGACCATGCGCACTCGCTCGACAGCCCCCACGGAGCGGCCTGCCCCTGATTCAGAGTCCGAACAGCTTCACCCTCCGCCCCAGGCCGCTGAGCGGCCCAGCAAGACCTTCATTCTTCCTTCTGCTGCCACAGACAATGCGCGGCTTCTCCGACTACCAAATCCGAGGACAGGCGAATTAACACGCTATTTCTTCTGCCCGAAGCTCGGGATTCACGAATTCACAGCAGTTGCCGCTCCGTCACACGTCCCGCGCAGCATCCTCTTCGCCCATCACCCCGAGAAGACAGAGTCCAACGGAGATGACCATACATTGCCAACAAGGGGTAGCGTCTCGAAAGCTGCACAATTGCTCGTGGCTACCCCGATCGACACGATGTTTTTCATGATACCCATCTTATCGGCCTCTTCCAAAGGCCTCTTCCAGCCCCTGGATGACATCCTCGACTCGCAGGACGAGCTCCCCAAGCACATGCGCCACGTGCTCTTCGACGAAACGTTTGAGGGTACGCTGCAGGCGCGTGCGGAAGCGGTTTGTGATTCCGTGGAAGCAGGCGACCAGAAGATGTTTCGGTTCAACGAGACGAAGCTGCTCGGGGAATTGGTCGCTAAGGCCGAGCGTATGGTTGCGCAGGGCCTTCCGAGGAGTTTGGAGGAACATTTCATTCGTCAAGCCCTTGCAACTCCTCTGATGGCTGTAAAGCGTGCGAATATTTCAGCCAAGGAATCCTCGCCAGAGAACAAGGAAAACGAGGCAGGGGAGGACTCCGAAGAAAAGGAGACTCCGTCGTCGACGACGACGACGACGACGACGACAACAACAACAACAACAACAACAACAACAACGAATTCAAATACAGTCTCAGGCGAATCAACCCCAGCCACGGAGTCGGCGCCTGAGGAGCCGAGCACATCAGAAAATGTAGTCCATCTCCTGCGGATATCCACTGCGCTGGCATTCATGAAAGAATCATATCTGTCTCCTGCCCTGTGCACCAAAATCGATGAAATGCTCGCCAGCCCAGAAAGTCCCATTGACTTTAAGCCCTTAACTGATCGCCTGAAGCATATTACGGATCTTCGCGCCGAGGCCTTAGCATCTAGATCCCTGGGTGACTTCAGCCGCAAACGCAGCGCAGAGGACGATGATGCCGCCGAGGTACGGGCAGAGAAGAAACGTCGCAAGGAAGAAGAAGAGAAGAAGAAGAAGGCGGGCGAATCTCGAGGAGTCAAAGACCTGAAGAAGGTCAATACCACTGGGATGAAGAAGATGAGCGACTTTTTCACGAAGGCTGCTGCCAAGAAGAAGTCTTAGGAGTTATCTTGTGCCGTAAGGTCAACTTCATTTGGCAAAAGAGCATTCATGCTCGAATTCGACGGCATTGGTGGGGCATCGAGCACTGGCTTTGTGAAGCCATGGTGAATTTTGCCTGTGCTTGGAAACGCTTACAAGCAATGACTGCCTCGAGTCTGCATCGTAAGGCAGCTGTTGAATGGCCGACTCCTCGCCAAGCCCGTATTACAATGGCAACTCGGCCGATCTAAAGACATCTTGAAGGATAGACGGCGGCTTAGATGGGATACTCCACGTGCCCATCATCTGAAAGTACGGGTCCGTTTATCTACTGTGTAAAATACTCTTAATAGAAAGGGCATAAATGATGATGTTGGGCTATTAGATGCTCAACGAAATGCTGGATTCCAAATCAATTCGGAGCCTATCCAAACTAATGCAAATTTCATACGATTTTTTTTTCTCCATTTGGCTTTCTTTACTGTTTCTTTTTTGTTTTAAATCTTGACCTGGTCAATGGCCGCGCCCGTCACCCTGTCAAGCTAGTTAGCAAGTGTTCCGAAGTAGGGGTGGGAAAGAGGGTAGGTCTAGGTAAGTTTATCGTAGCACATACATAAAGGACCCGTTCGAGGGTTTGCTAATCACCATGGCCTGGGCCAATTTCTCCTCGCTAATGTCGGGGAACTGTTTCAGGTAGTACTCCTCCTTCAGGGCCTTCGTTACCGCCTCGACCTTGGACTGCGGCAGCATGTGGACGGTGCAGCCACCCCATCCGGCACCAGTGAGGCGACTACCCCAGGTGCCGGCGCGACGGGCAATGGCGCAGATATCATCCACCGACGGCGCACTGCACTCGTAAGTCGTGCGGCAGGAATCCTGGGATTCGTTCAGCAGTTGGCCCAGATAATGGATCCGCCTTTCGTCGAGGGTCGACGCCTTGGCGAGGCAAGCCGTGAAGTCCAGTACGCGACGGGCCTCGGTGAAGCAGTGCAGGGCGCGCTGGCGCAGGAGGAACCGGTCGGCCTGCACGGGGAACGAAGAGAGGTATTTGGCTTCGACTTCCGGAACGGTAGTACCGAGCAGCTTGGCGATCTCTTCCCGAGTGTAGCCTTGCTCCTGGGTGAGCAGTTCCATGGTGGTCTGGATGACGGAGTCGATCTGGTACTCGAGAGGATCGCCCAGGCGGCCCTCCTTGCGCATGAACTCCTCGTGGAAGTTCCGCAGACTGTATCCGAGTGAGCTGTTGTCCTTGGGTAGGGTCAGACCGTGCTGGGCGGCCAGAACCACGGCGGCCAGAGTGCACTCAGCCACTCGCAGGTTATAGTGACGAGGGGCCGTTTCGGCCTTGTTGGAGGTGACGAAGCTCTGCGCCATGAGGAAGGTGATTTCCTCGTCGGCTTTGGGGATTGGGACGTGCTGTACAGAGAAATTGGGGAAGAATTGGGTGTACAGCAGGTATCCTCGGCGGGAGAAGATCGACGCAGCTTGGTCCATTCTGTCGACGATTAGAGGGCCAATCAAAAGGAATCTTAAAGTGGCTGAGGTTTTTCTAACTTACCCTCCAGAGTAGACCCCCACAGCACGTTCCGAGACTACAGCCAAGTCCAGCAGATCTTGCTTGGAGACGTTGTGGTTGTTTGCCTTCATGACTGCCAGAGCACTCGCGCAGACAAAGGCCGCGCTGCTGGAAATTCCGCCACCGGGGGGCACATTTCCATCCACCAAGACCTCTACACTTGCGGGAACGAATGTGCCGTCCTGATTCTTATTGCGCAGAAATTTCAAGGCCCCCAAAAGCCCCGCCTTGAAATAGTTGACCCATTCGTGCTTCTTAGGATCGATTTCGATATCCGTATCTCGCGGCACAGTGAATTCGCGCGAGGGAAATTTCTCGGGGTTCACGTTGGCAATCTTCACAGTAGGTTCGGAGCCAGCCGAAGAGACGGCCTTGACGGCCATGATGACGTCGACGCTCACAGCAGTGGGAAGAACATCGTAGAGGTTGTAGTCGATGTGCTCTCCGATGATGTTGACGCGGCCCGGGCTACGGGCGACAAACTCAGGCCGATGACCGTATGACTTGGCAAACTGAGAAACCAGTGCGTCAAACCGTGTCTGGTGATCTGGAGCCACCGAGGCAGCAGAGGCGTCGTCAGTTGCGTAGACCTCAGCGATGGACTCCGTCTGGGGAACGAGCTCCTGCGGGGTGGCCATGGCGGGGTAAGAAGATGAAAGAGATAGATAAGAAGGAGGAGGATACAGCGAGAGAAAACGGAAATGAAATCAAAAAAAATAAAATAAAATAAAATAAAATAAAATAAAATAAAATAAAATAAAATAAAATAAAATAAAATAAAATAAATATCGACCGGGTATCAGGGGGTAAAGCACAGTGCAGGCAGTATGAGAAGAAGAAAGAACAGGGAAAGGAAAGGAAAAGAAAGAAGACTCGACGTGCCTGGGAGCCTGGGAGCCTGGGAGCCCCGCAATCCGCGAACCTTTCCCAGTCGGACTTCGGAAGTGGGGGACCCGGACAGCACGGGATGCCTGGGCGCGCCTGAACCCCACGATGCGGCCTCCGTCTTGCTGCTCGGCTTCGTCTCTGCATGATCCCGATCTCTCGGCATCGGGGACAATGGCTCGCATGGCCTGCTCCCCGGGTTCAATGGTGACCGGGAGCATCGATTCGGACACTCTTCTCAAGTTCCCCTGCCCCTCGAACTGACGCACACGGGGTAATGCCGCTGGAAACAATTCGACCGAGTCCCCGAATGAGCCTTGGAAATTAACCGAAGTCAAACCGTCCCAATCCACTCCGGTTAATTAATTGCATTACTCCGGAATTGTGAAATTGTCCAATTGTTCATCTTGGGGTCCCAGAGCACGCGACATGGCCTACCTAACATTGTTATTTATTTTTTTTGTTTCTTTTTTTTTGTCCTCTCCCTCTTCTTCATGTTATTTATCTTGCCGCTTCCCTCCTAACGCACTTAAATGATATTCAATGGTTTTGTGGCACGGAGTGAGTCTCACCCGGTGGAATCCATTCACCGGCTGGGTGGATTTCAATTCTTGTGTACTCCGCCCATGACTCAGTCGAGGGGAACAAGTATCCCGCCCACTCCCGTGATTGACCACCGCGTTCACTGCGCCGTCTGAAATTCTAGCATCTGGTAAAAACGACTAGCGGGTTTAGCCTGTTGGTGGCTGAAGCCAAGGTTATTTCAGCTACCTCGGTTCTTATCGAGAGCATGATCGCGATAAGCCCAGGTACAGGTAAAACTTGGACGTACTCTGTAGGCCGTCCACTGGTATCTAGACAAGCTTGCCATTGTCGTAATCCAGGAAATAGAGCAATTGTCAGACATAAAATTGCCTTTGTAAACGGATTTGGCTTATTATAAAGCCTTTGTAAGCCAGAGGGTCAGAGGGTCCTGCAGAGAGCAGCCCCCCGACAATTGAGAGTACTGCCGTGCTCCTCCATTGCACGGTTTAAGAACATGACCTTGGGAGAACGCCACCTATATGAAAATAGTCGAGGCGACATGATCATTAAAATATGATCGAGTAACCCATTCGATACACATGTCTGTGACCATTATTAGTAGGTAGGTATGTAAGTGCATACCATGCGTCGGGCTCCGGTGTCGGGGGCGCGCCGACATGCCTGCAGCTCCAGGATGGAATCGGGGACACGCCGACATCCCTGTAGGCAGATGACATCCATCATCCATGACATGACATGACGGCATAGATCATTCGCACGGATTCCCTATTTTCGATATTACTGCATTAAGACGGTAGAGTATGTTGGTATGTACATACGTACCTACCACCGCACGTTCTACATCATCCTGCATCGGGGTGGTCTTGCAGCCGCCCACTCACACAGTCGAGGACGAGCACCTAGGGGTATCCGCCACCTGCAAGGGAAGGTGAAGTGGCAGAAGCAAACATAACGAAGGACAAACGGAGCGAAAGAAGACGCCGAAGAAGCACATGAAGCCGCCCGGTCAGCTGATCTGGCCGCGCACGCCGATGATCGGAGGCGCCCCGTGATCCCGGGCCAATCACACCGCCGAGATTATTCGATTCCGGGGACGCTAGTCCGCAGGAGGCTAGTGCATTCAGCTGCTCGCCGGGAGGTTTGAGTCTTTTGCAGTCTTTTCTCGTCCGGCCTTAAGGGACGGACCTCTTACTCACACGGGCCCCGTCGACTCTTTCCTCTCCCCCTTGAGAACCTTCCAACCCTTCAGTCTGCACCTCACTCGGCCTGGTAATCATCTGTCGTCCATGATGATGCCTCTAAGACCATCTAAGAGCGCCATGCGCGCTCTGCACTCTCAAAGATGCTTTGCCTCCGCCAGAAGACCATTCACTGCTATGGCGCCCCACCGCTTCTCTGCTCAGAAACGACTCCAGAGCACCGCTGCAGCTCCCTCCAGGTGAGTCTTGTCCATTCTTCCCCCCGGGCCTTGCCAATTCAATCTAATTCTGGCTAACCGTGCTTTCTCGTTCAGCGATGCTAGACCCGTCCCCAGTCCTGCTTTCAACCAAGAATCCCAACGCAATGGAGTGTCGCCGCTCCAAAATAGACAGGTCCCCGAATTGGATGACTCGTACGTTGGCCCCCGTACCTTTTGCACTCGAAATGTTGGAATCAACTTGATTATGATTAACCGTGATGGACGGACAGTTTCGTTGGCCTGAGTGGAGGAGAAATCTTCCATGAGATGATGCTCAGACTGGGTGTCAAGCACGTCTGTGAGTCATCCCCTACGAATTTCAACTTTTTTTTCTCTCTCTCTCTCTCTCTTTTTTTTTTCTCTATTATTTTTATTTTAATTTTATGTCTCTTGGATAATGTACGGAGATCATCATACTGATACCCTGCCTAGTTGGTTACCCTGGCGGCGCTATTCTTCCCGTTTTTGACGCCATCTACAACTCCAAACATTTCGACTTCGTTCTTCCCCGGCATGAACAGGGTGCCGGACACATGGCGGAAGGCTACGCCCGGGCTTCAGGTCTCCCCGGCGTTGTTCTCGTTACTTCCGGACCCGGTGCTACCAACGTTATCACGCCTATGCAAGACGCTCTTTCTGACGGCACCCCGATGGTCGTCTTCTGTGGTCAGGTGCCGACCAGCCTGATTGGTACCGATTCTTTCCAAGAGGCCGACGTTATTGGCATTTCCCGAGCTTGCACGAAATGGAACGTCATGGTCAAGTCCGTTGCTGAGCTTCCTCGCCGCATCCAGGAGGCTTTTGAAATCGCTACCAGCGGCCGTCCCGGCCCCGTTTTGGTCGACCTTCCCAAGGATATCACCGCCGGTATTCTCCGCAAACCCATCCCCATGAGCAGCACTATTCCCTCCCTGCCGAGTGCCGCAACGATGGCTGCCCGCGAAGTGAGCATGAAGCAGCTCCAAGGCACCATCGGCCGCGTTGCGCGCCTCGTCAACGTTGCTAAGAAGCCCGTCCTGTATGTTGGTGCCGGTCTTCTCGCCCGCCCGGAAGGCCCTCAGATTCTGAAGGAATTGTCCGACAAGGCCTGTATTCCCGTGACGACTACTCTGCAGGGTCTGGGAGGCTTCGATGAGCTTGATCCCAAGGCCCTGCACATGCTGGGAATGCACGGATCGGCCTACGCCAACATGGCTATGCAAGAGGCTGATCTTATCATCGCCATTGGCGCACGTTTCGATGACCGTGTGACCGGAAACATCTCCAAGTTCGCCCCCCAGGCCAAACTTGCTGCGACCGAGAACCGTGGTGGTATTGTTCACTTCGAAATCATGCCGAAGAACATCAACAAGGTTGTCGAGGCCAACGAGGCTGTCGAGGGTGACTGCGCCGAGAACATCCGTCACCTCCTCCCCCATCTCAACCCGGTGGCTGAGCGTCCGGAATGGTTTGCTCAGATCAACGACTGGAAGACCCGGTTCCCGTTCTCTCTGTATGAGAAGCAGGCGGAGAAGGGCCCTATCAAGCCCCAGGCCTTGATCGAGAAGCTGAGCGACCTGACTGCCCCTATTAAGGACCGCACCGTGATCACCACCGGTGTTGGTCAGCATCAAATGTGGGCCGCCCAGCATTTCCGCTGGCGTCATCCTCGCACCATGATTACCTCGGGTGGTCTTGGTACCATGGGTTATGGACTTCCCGCCGCTATCGGTGCTAAGGTTG
This sequence comes from Aspergillus persii, assembly GCA_002215965.1. Classification (NCBI taxonomy): domain Eukaryota; kingdom Fungi; phylum Ascomycota; class Eurotiomycetes; order Eurotiales; family Aspergillaceae; genus Aspergillus; species Aspergillus persii. The sequence goes on from NGZO01000001.1 coordinate 1,377,955, forward strand.
CCCGTCCCGATGCTCTTGTCATTGACATTGATGGCGACGCTTCGTTTAACATGACCCTGACTGAGTTGTCAACTGCTGCCCAGTTCAACATTGGCGTCAAGGTGCTCTTGCTAAACAACGAGGAGCAGGGCATGGTTACTCAATGGCAGAACCTGTTCTACGAGGACCGTTACTCGCACACCCACCAGAAGAACCCTGACTTTGTTCTCCTTTCCGAGTCTATGGGTGTTGCTGCCCAGCGGTGCAGCAACCCCGCGGAGATGGAGGAGAAGCTGAAGTGGCTGATCGAGAGCGATGGCCCTGCCCTGCTTGAGGTCTTTACCGACCGCAAGGTGCCTGTACTTCCCATGGTTCCCGCCGGAAGTGCCCTGCATGAGTTCCTCGTGTACGACGAAGGTATGTTGCCTTGATCATTTCCGTTCTGTAATAGTTGTTCTTGTTGGATAAATACTGACCTGGTGGCCTTCCTACAGCCAAGGAGCAAGAGAGAAAAGCTCTGATGAAGAAGCGCAACGTGGTCTTCTAAAGTAACGGCCTCGACGAAGTTCTATGCCGATGATTTGTAGTTTTCAAAAGTGCCTCTTTGGTCTTTCTTCTGTTGATATCCATGGCGTTTCTGGCAGGTTCTGAAAACGCTGCATCACCACGCTGGACCGCCTTGCTTGGAAGCGAGGACTCGGCCCGACACGATGCAGGCCATTTGAAGCAGCGTTTCCCGTCAGTGTGATTGCAATTTAATTTTCCAGAGGGTCTTCCTGGGTCCGAAATTCCGTGTGGCGGCTTTTCGCTGTTGGTCTTTTCTTTCTTTATGTTATAATGAAGTTGACATCGGCCATTTTGCTTTGGTCGCAAAACACTGCTTTCCGGTTAAGAAACCTACCGAAAAGGACGGAAAACAAAAGAAGGAAGACAAGAGTGCAAGAAAGGAAGGACCGCGAAATACTGACCGACATGCTGTCTGCCCTCGAGATCGTCTATTCTGTATATAATCCCTTATGGTTTTGTTATCTAGTACATCGGAACTCGGGTCTATAATAGGATGTCAACGGTTCATATTTGAAGTCTAGGCTCTGTGACTAAAGTCCACCATAGCCCATGTTAACTATATATCCATTAGGCTCGGCGGAAACCGGGCAGGTGACATGATGCTCAGCCCTAGGACAGCTGAGTCAGCAGTCCGATCGGCTCCGCAGCCCCGCCGGTCGCCCCACGTGACTGCGGCGGGTTTTCGCTCCAAAAAGGCCAAAGCCGCGGTTTGCATCTGAAGCACTAGCAGCTTCCCTCTTGGCGGTGCTTGGGATCGATCGTCTGCTTCTTTCCCTCCCTCCTTTCCCCTCTCTCCTCTCTTATGGCTTTTTAAATACCCCCCGCAATTCTATGGTCATCTCAATGATGTCACCTTCGGTCTCTTCTCACTAGAAGAACAGTTTGCTCTCCCTTGCCTAGTCTCTAACCACACCTCACCGCATCTGATAATCATGACCTCTCTCCCGGGCTATTCGGTCGCCTCGGGTCGAACACGATCATCCGATAGCACTGTGTCCACCTCCCGAGACGAGGAGCTCTCGACATCGCAGACAAATAGCCCTTCGGCGACAGAATCGACCGGCGACACCGAGACGGTTTACCTCAATCAGCCTGTGGAAAGTGTAACCAACAGCGAGCCCCCCGTCCCAAGTTCGAGCGCCGTTGACTCATCCAACGAGGAACCCCGGAAATGTTGGATCTGCTATACCGATGAGACGGAGGACTCGCCGCTGAATTCTGAATGGCGCTCGCCATGCCCATGTGCCTTGACAGCCCACGAAGCTTGCCTACTTGACTGGCTGGCCGACTTGGAAAACCCCCGATCCCGCAAACGGAACGGCCGCAACGCGAAGATGGTGTGCCCCCAATGCAAATCCGAAATCGTGGTCTCACGCCCGCGTAGCTATATTGTGGACATTGTGCGGTTGTTTGAGCGGTTTGCCGGCCGGCTGGTTCTACCGGGTATGGTGTTCACTCTGGCGGGGACGGTCTGGGCGGGATGCTGCGCTCACGGAGTATATTCCATGTACTTTGTTTTTGGGACTGAGGAGGCGCGGCAGATTCTGGAAGAGAGCGCAGATGCCTCGTGGAACTCGGGCCTCAATTTGGGACTCCCGCTCATCCCTTTGGTGTTGATCTTCTCGCGCACTCGTTACGCCGAGGGCCTCCTCCCTGCCATTCCCGTTCTATTTTTCGCCACGCACAACCCCGGCCACGAGCCCGAGCTTGACTTCTGGCCACCTAGCCCGGGCATGACCTTCGCAGCTCTTCCCTACATTAAGAGCTTTTACGGCGCAGTCTACGAGAGATTATTTGGTCAGTTGGAAAGAAAATGGATAATGGAGGTGCAACCACGCCAGTCCGACGTCAACGAGTTTGATGACAACGCGCCGCCCGAACCGCAGGAGCCGGCAGACCCGGTAAGAAACGATAACGGTCGGGTGTTGATGGAAATTGATTTTGAGCTGCAGGTTGGAATGGGAGATGACGACGAGGGCGTCCAGGGCGATTTTGGTTTCCAGGGCGGAGGGGATCCGGAGGCACAAGGAGGCGTGCAAGGAGACGAGCAAGGAGCGGGTAATGGACAGGCCTTAGGACTGGGTCGGCGAGATGACCTCATTCACGAAACCAGCAATCTCGCCGACATTGTCCTCGGGGCACTCGCATTCCCCGCCATATCTGCCTCTGTCGGAGGACTCTTGAAATACGTCCTGCCGAAGACCTGGACGACCGCACCCTCGACACTTGACCGCCGGCCGGGCCTGCTGCAAAGCCGATGGGGCCGGAGCGTGATTGGGGGCTGTGTTTTCGTGCTGCTGAAAGATGCATTAGTTCTGTACTGTCGATGGAAACTGGCCCAAACCCATCGACGGCGAAAGGTGCTTAATTACGATCGGGCCAAGAAGCAAGTGGCCCGGCAGCGATCAGCCTCTTGAGCCTGATGGGTATTACTTCTCTTTACGACACTATCTATCTAAGTATGACGATGTTGCATCTCCACGGCGTTTGTTTCTGGCGTTTGGGACATAGGACGTTAGTATATTTCCTGATTTTGCTCTTCGTCTTCTTTTCAACGTTCTGGTCGCATTGAGACCGGACACTTCTGTAGCGAGCACATCTAACTTGTCTCAAAAGTGCACGAGAATACAGCAATGAAACCGAATCCAGAAGGTGCTATTGTAATATGCACTGTTGAGTTTTGGGGAAGCCTGCCGTAATGCTGAACGACAGTCGGATTCTTTGTCATTGTTGATTCGAAGGTCGATCTGGTTTCAGGGTGGCAGATTTGCGTCATACCAAACGCGCTCTCCACATGCTACAGCCACCTGCATCACCAACAATATTCATGTTTCACTCAACAACCTCAAGCGAAAACCACCAAAATGGCATTTCACCCTTCAACCGATATCCCTACTCTTACCGATAAAGTCATTCTCGTCACCGGCGGCAGCGAGGGCCTCGGCAAGCAGACCATCCAGCAGCTCGCCTCGCACTCGCCTGCTAGAATCTACCTCGCTGCACGCAACCCCACGAAGGCCGAATCGGCCCTTCGAGAGGTCCGTTCCAACGCAGGATCCGACTGCGCCCCGATCTCCATCCTCACCCTAGATCTCTCCTCGCTAGACTCGGTCAAAGCCGCCGCGGCGGAGATGCTTGCACGGGAAACTCGGCTTGATATTTTGATCACGAACGCCGGCGTCATGGGCGCCAAGGGGGTAACACAGGACGGATACGAGATACAATTCGGCGTCAACCACGTCGGCCACGCGTTGCTCATCCGACTGCTTCTGCCGCTGCTACTGGCTACCGCGGCGCGCGAGGACGTCTCGCTGGGAGAAACCCGCTGCGTCGTGCTGGCGTCCGAGGCGGAGAAGTTCGCCCTCCGGACGGACCCCTATCCGTTCGAGAAGCTGCGCACCCCCTGCGACGATCTATCGGCCTTCACACGCTACGGCATCAGCAAGCTAGCGAACCTGCACTACGCAGCGCAGCTGGCCCGCCGGTACCCGGAGGCCGAGACGGGAGTACGCTTTGTTTCGGTGCACCCGGGCGGCGTCAGCACGAATCTAGGCGATTTGATGCGCGGATGGCCGCTCACGGAGAAGGTCATCCGCAAGGTGGCCGCCTGGGTGATTGGCCTGGTGCCCGTCGAGCAAGGCGCCTGGGGCCAGCTGTGGGCGGCGACCTGGCCGGTCGGCAAGCGGACGGAGGAGTTCGGGGAGCCCATATCAGGGACATACTATTGTCCCGTGGCAGTGGAAGGCAAAGGCAGCCAGTTGGCGTACGACGAGGCGAAAGCGAGGGAGTTATGGGAGTGGACGGAGAAGGAGCTGCAGCCGCACCTTTCGACGTGAGGCAGGTTGGTTTTAGTATATAAACTCTGCGATGTAATATTACTCTCATTAGGCCAGTCCTAATTGCATTTGCCTTGTTCCAACATTCATACCCTGTACTTACCTAGCCAGCTAGCTAAGACTAGGTACCTCATTATAGGTATTTTATAATGAGGGTGAACCCTCGACGCTGATTGGCCCCACTAGCGCGCGGCAATCCGCCCGAACTTTGCTTTCCGCTGCGGCTCCGAAAAGAAACGAAAGACAACCTCGACTCTGTCCCTCTCTCCCCATCTCTCTCTCCACCATCACAATGCGTCCTCTCTCGCCAGTCCTCGCCTCCCTGGCGAACGTCTTCCGCATCCCTATCTCGCAGGCCCCGTCGCGCCCCGCCCTCGGCCGCATCTGCAATGACACCCTCGTCAACAAGCCCATCACATCGGCCGTTCAGCCCATGGCCGCCCGGTCATTCTCAACAACGAACGCCCTGCTGAAGCGCGGGAAGGGTCCCGGTCCTGACAAGCGAGTTAGTACGTTTGCCATATCTTTCTTAGTCTCGTTCCATCCCATTCTCCGTGTCCGTGCCCGGACTTTGACGGCCAGTACAAGAATCCCTCCTGGCCCCAACAACGCTAACGCATTCGTCTCCTTGCAGCTCTGATCCGCTACTTCCTCTGGCACCCGCTCACGCCGCGGCCCCTCCGCTTCTCTCGAACCCGGTACCTGCGACACTGGACGATCCACCGCGCCTGGCAGCTGTACCAGGGCCAGCGGCGCCGCGCGCACCAGCTGGAGCTGCAGCGCCAGTATCAGGCGATGGGGGCGGCGTGCGAGGAGCTGCGCACGGGGGCTGGCGACGGCGGCCGTCTGTTCCGGAAGAGCATGATCAAGACGGGCATCTTCCGGGATATGTTCCCCATCGAGTATGGGCGGTTGCAGACGGAGGCGCCGTCCAAGGATGGGTGGAATCATGAGTGGAAGAGGATGGAGAAGAGGTAGATTTTTTTTGTTGATGAGGATGGAAAAGAGTGTATGAATGTGGGAGCGGGGGTAATATGTTGTATAAAGAACAGATTGCATATGTTGGGTTTAACATCATACAGCTTTGTGGGATCGATCGAGTTCTGCCTACAGGGTAGGTTGTGACAGGGCTATTTGTGCTTTTAAAAACTTTGTTTAGATAAGTCATGTACTGTACAGTATCGAATTTGTTTTTGGTTTGGCTTATTGGCTAGATTTACGATTGCACTTTACAGTACTACTGAGGCAGATAGACTGGTGGTAGATATAAGAAAATATATTGTAAAATCAACTTGATAGACACAGCAGGACAAAACATAGATCAGTCGCTAGACAGAGCAGATAGGGAATGAGCTGGAAACAAGAGACCAAGTGGTATAGAAAAAGGAGAGACGGTATTCGTAAAGGAAGGCGAAAGCGAATAAAACGACCACTCGCTCCAAAGAACAAAAATAGAGAAGAGAACACAATGAGTAACCCATAACAAAGGAGGGGACTTGCAGAGAGCATCAGATGAGGGGGGAATAGATAATAATGCAGCGGGCTTGTAGTGGCCTGTTCGATGTTCAACCAACAGCTTTTGCACAAGGGACACATTCAAGCCGGAAGGGGGGGAAAGGAGAAAAAGAAAAGAAAATGTAATGCCAATCGAAGATCCACCCAAACGCCGATGATGCAAGAATATACTAATTCAACAATCCGTCGACTTGTTCTCCACCTCCACCTATCCCGCCATTTTTTGGGGTAACTCCAATCTACCAGATTCGCACGACGGATGTTGAGTACGAGTAAACAAGACACACGCGGAAGGATCTGGGGTCATTCCATCATAGATAGGTCGACCCATATGCAGTTGGGAGATAACCCGTGCCCCCGTTATAGCACAATGCAGCAGGAGGTCTTCCGTTTGTCGAAGGTGAGCAGCGCCGCTCGAGTGGCCGCTTCAAACACGTCGTCGACGCCCTCTCCCGTCAGAGACGAACATTCGAGGTATTTCCGGGCGCCGATCTGGGCTGCGGTCTCGCTCCCTTCTTTGGGCGTCACGAATCGGAGCGACTTCTTTCGCATTTCCTCCACCGCGAGCGTGTCTTCGCGGAGATCTTTCTTCAACCCAACCATGATGATGGGTACTCCGGGGCATCGTTCGTTGGCCTCCTCGATCCACTGAAAAGATAATTGGTTAAATCTCACTGTTCTAGGAGGACAGAAAAAGCGACAGGACCGACCTTGTGTTTCACGTTCTCCAATGAATCGGGGGTATCCACGGCGAATCCTATCAGGATCACATGTGCCTTTGAATATGCTAGCGGTCGTAATCGTTCGTAATCCTCTTGGCCAGCAGTATCCCACAATGCCAATTGCACTGACCGGCCATCGACTCGGCAATCCGTCACGTAGTTCTCGAAAACCGTCGGTACCTAGATTCCACATATGACCAACGTCAGACGGTATATTCCGCAGGGGGTGCTATCGCGGGGGGGATTGTTCGAGGATGGAATAGGGGAAGGCAAGGCGAGTACGCACATAATGCTGTCAAAGATAATCATCCATTAGCGGTCATGTCTTTTCGGATCCAGCTCCAGACTGCGCAGGCAAACTTACTGTCGGGAAGTATCCCAAAGTGAAGACACTCAACAAACTAGTCTTCCCGCAAGCACCGTCCCCGATGATTACCAGCTTTCTACATTACGCTCCAAATCAGTACGCATGACTCCAAGTGGATAGAGAAGCAAAACGTTGCGTCCTGGAATGTCCGACGGTTTCCTCCCATGAACCGATGAAGCCTGCTGACAAGGGGTGAAGAAATAGAAAAGAAAACAGAAAAATAAAAAAAAAGAAGGAAATTTGAATGGCAGATACACATCAAGCGATCGGGCTTACTTCTCCCAGCTAGGGTATCACGGCACACGTACCTTCGCATCACATTGTCGTTCTGTTGTTGCTGCTGTTGTTGAGCCATTTTTCGGGTTGGGAACCACGAAGTGGGTGCGACACCACCAGTTCGAGGAACAAGGATAGAGAACAACAAAGAACGAAAAAGAAAAAGAAAATAGTCGAATGGAATCGAACCCAATCAATATCCCTTAGGGGGGGGGGATCTGGGAGGGAAGCCCACGGAAAAGGAATGCGGCCCAGGCAAAGAAGGCGAGGGCGCCGGGAAGTCGGGGACAAGTGGAATTGCAATCAGGCGCCAGGCAAGAAGGTCTAGTCGGGTCGAAAACGACGGTCAGAAAGTCCGCCTCCCCTTGACGGCTGGACGGGATGGACAAGGATGACTCTTGGGTTTCCTTTCTGGAGGGGGGCAGGAAATAACGATAGTGCTAAATTATAATAAGAAGAAGAAGAATAATAATAATAAGGATCGATCACCCCAACGAAGTGGTGGATGGGGAAGGCGGTCGAGGGGAGGCTGAGGCTGGAGGTGCAACAGTCGTGGCTTAGACGGGCAGAATTCGGTATACTTCGCAGTCTACTCTGTATAGACTAGAGACTAGAGAGTCTGGGGGGGATGCGGTCTATAAAAGAAGGAGGAATACGAGGGTGAACGGGGCAAGGCTGTAATCAAAGGAAGGATGGGATCGCCCGGAAGATGGCACAGCTGAAGAGCAGAGCAGCACATCCACTCCGTTACTAAGGTTAGAGAGATGTCTCAGCCGGCTGGCACTAGTTGTTGTTATTCTTACTTGAGTGGAGGAGAGCAGGCCGGAGAGACCGAGAGATGATTGATCATGGTGATACTTTGAGTCAGGACATTATGAAGTCCCTTCGTAGGAGGTATACCTCCTGGTCACAATATTGGATGGATGTAACTCGTGTCACTTCAACCTACCGAATACGTCCGTCGAGGAAGACCCGCTTATATAATATTGCTGCCTGGTCCCTCAGGCACCATGTCGCTTGCGGCGGCTACGCGGCGGCAGGACGACCATCCAGCATCCAGAATCAACCCCCGGCGTCAAGATCCACCACCCAAAGTCCATCCATCTCCAATTCTCCAGCCCTTTTCACCCTCTCCTGTTGGATGCGCCGTATCTCCTGACGCTCGCCGTGTGCTTCGCCCAACGCCTCTCTGTTTACCGAGTCCTGGCCCTTTTGGCCCGGTCGCCCTTGACACCTGGACGTCGTCGTGCGGCCCGGGTCCTTTCCACCCCTCTCCGAGGACCTTTGTTTGCCCTTGGCCCTCGCCCTCCTCTTCTCCTCTCCACCCTGCCTCTCGTGGGGTCAAACGCTGGAGCTAAGAAGCCTCTTCCCCCCCCCCCCTCCCCTTCCACGCCCTCCCCCAATCCGACTGGCTACACCTTATCCATTCCCCCGAGCTTCGCTGGTAAGCTAGACCGTTTGCGTTAAATTCTTCTTTGCTTCTCTCGCCTCTCCTCCGGCCTGGATTGGATTGGATCGATCCCCGGCTCGACACGGCGCTTCCTGTTTGATCGGCACCTGATAACTAGCATGGTGGTCAGCCTCGGGACTAACTAGGAGATCTGCGGTACTCGATCTCTCTTTGCCTCCCACAGCCATCATACGACCCCTCCATGCCATCCTCGCGGGCTTCCGGATCCAACCCTAGTCTCTCCGCCATGTCCGCCCATGTATCGGCGGCTTCGACCCGCCCCGCCAACGGCGAATCCTACGCAAAGTCCGACCAGATGTCGACGGGGCCTCAGCCGACCACCGTCAACCGCAAGAAGCAGAAACGCAGGCAAAAGCAAGCGGCCCGCATGGCCGCCGAGAGCCGGTGTGAAAACGGACATATTCACCACCCCGATGTCGCAGAAGAAAACAGTCTCAGCCCCGTCGGGCCCGAAAGCCACCCGTCCGACGACCACGATTTCGATGAATCGGTCGACGGCGATGTGTACTACGACGAAGAGCCCCGAATACTCGGCGCACATCCTGCCATGGCCGCCTCGTCGGCCCTGGATGCGCGCGACGACCAAGCGAAACTGCCGGGCCGAAAGTCGAAGAAGAAAAAGGGCAAGAAGGGTCGCAGCGGCTCCCAAACCCTCGGAGACGAAAGCTCTACGCCCTTGTCTACCCCGTCGGTCTCCATGTCCCACCCTCTGGTCCCGCCTCTCCCGCCGCATTTCGGTGCCCGCACCATCCTGAAATCGACAAAAGACCGCAGTATATGGAATACGTCGACGCAGGAGGAGCGCGAGAATATCAAGGCGTTTTGGCTCGAGTTGGGTGAGGAGGAAAGACGGCAGCTCGTCAAAGTAGAGAAGGATGCGGTACTGAAGAAGATGAAGGAGCAACAAAAGCATTCGTGCAGCTGCACCGTCTGCGGGAGGAAGCGAACCGCCATCGAGGAGGAACTGGAAGTGCTCTACGACGCCTATTATGAAGAACTTGAACAGTACGCGAACAACAACCAGGGCTCCTTCGAGAAGGGTCCGCCCATCATGCCGCCTCCCCGTCTCTACCATCCGCCGTTACGATCCCCTGGCCAACACACGCGGACGCAAGGACAATTTCATCCCTCGCGAGGCAGGATTCACGAATTGCCCGAGGAAGACGAAGAGTTTGAGGAGGACTACGATGAAGAAGATGAGGACGATGAGCCTTACAGCGATGAGGAATATGAAGACGACGATACGCGTGCTCGCGCGGATTTCTTCGCCTTCGGGAATAGTTTGACTGTTAAAGGTAAGAGGAAAGACACCGGGTTAAAAAAATTTACCCCCTCCATTATCTCTTGAAACTCGGGCTGATTCTTTTTTTAACCCCCTTCTTTCTTTGCTCCTTTCAGATGGTATTCTTACAGTTGCAGACGATCTTCTCAAGAATGATGGGAAACATTTTATCGATATGATGGAACAGCTGGCTGAACGTCGGATGCAGCGTGAGGAAGATACCCAATTCGGGATCGCCGCCGCTCATCAGTCTCTTCATGATCATAACCACGGTCCTTACGATGAGGACGATTATGATGAGGAAGAGGAAGATGACTACGACAGCCAAGAGGACGAAGAATACGAGGAGGACGAAATGGTCAGTAGCCGAATTGATTATCGTTTCTGCCCCCGCGTTTATGCTACGGTGCATACTAACTTGCATCATCTCAGGATGCTATGACCGAGGAACAACGCATGGAGGAAGGCCGACGAATGTTCCAGATATTTGCCGCCCGGATGTTTGAACAACGCGTCTTAACAGCCTACCGAGAAAAAGTGGCCGAACAACGCCAGAAAAAACTGATCGAAGAGCTCTTGGAGGAAGAGTCTCGGACTGAGCAGCGGAATGCCAAGAAGGCTCGCGAAGCTCAGAAGCGAAAAGACAAGAAGAAGCTTCAGAAGCAGGCGAAGGAAGAAGAAAAGGCCCGCCGAGAAGCTGAGAAGGCAGCCGAGGAAGCAGCACTGAAAGCTGAGCAGGCCAAGAAACTAGAGGAGCAGAAGAGGAAACGTGAGGAGCAGCGGAAGAAGCGCGAAGCTGAGCGCAAAGCTCAGGAAGAAGAAAAGGCGCGCCGAGAGGCCGAGAAACAGCGAAAACTGCGTGAGGAGCGAGAGCGGCAAGCAGAGCTAGAGCGCAAACACCGCGAGCAAAAGGAGCAGGAAAAACGACGGCGGGAAGAAACGCGGCGAAGGGAGCAGGAGGAGCGGGAGGAACGAGAACGCAAGGCACAAGCAAGAAAGGATCGAGATAGCACAGACTTCGAAAAGCGGGATACTCCAAGCAAACGGACGTCGCAACCCGGTCCGATGCCGATCTCGAACCCCTTGCAACAGCATGTCCAAGGATCTTCGGGACACCTGCAGTCGCCCCACCTACCAGGCTCAACGCCTGTTGTCGCGAAGGCTCCGACACCTGCTCGGGCCCGTCAATCGTCTCAACAGGGTTCGCACACCTCTTCTCCGCGGTCTCAAGCAGCCAGCGCAGAGCCTTCACAGACGTCCATTTCTCCGCGATCCATGGGCCCGTCCCAATCGTCCGGCGCCTCGAGCGTAGCCTCAAAACAGGGCCAAGGATATCCCATGCTGCACCACCCTCAACCATCTACTCCCCTATCCCCCCTGGGTGCAATGAGCAGATCTCACCCACCCGGGTTCCCGAGTCCTAACGGGTTGCCATCGAATCCTCCCGGATTGGCTGGAATGGTCCCTCGACCACCGATAGGCCATGAATTACCGACGTATCCGCCGCATACTGGGCCTCTGATGAACCAACTGCGAGGGTTTCCTGCACCCAACGGCATCTCTATGGCACCCAGCATCAATGGCACCCGTCAAATGCCACTTGGGCGTGGTTTCCCGCTTGACCCGGGACACGGTCTTCCGTTCCATGCACAAGCACCGCTCTCGAGCGCCGCGTTCTCTGCGCAACAGAGCGGGCTATCCCAGAGCCATTCCAGACAGCCCTCCAATTCATTCGAGCGATCTCCTCTTGACACGCACGCCCAACCGTTTCCCATCTCTCGCCCTAGCCCGATAAAACGTCCATCCAGCACCCAGCAAGATCAGCACGGTGATAGCAACCGCACTAGACAGCGAGACATGGACAATCTAAGCGCTCGGTTTGGGAGCAGCGCTCTTCTTGATGACAGTGACGCTCCGTTTTCTTCAAACCTCTCTCAGTCGCTTCCTGGCGCCACAGTTCCTGGATCTTTACCAGGTCCGACTCGAGCTAGCTTTGCGGCACCGTCGCTGTTCCCAGACCCTCTCGGTGGTATGTATTCCTTAACCGATACCCGATATACGTGAATTTATAAGGCGAAGTTATCAAATCCCCGTGCTAACTTTGGTTGTGACAGCATCCAAACCCACCGGTTTCTCAATGAATCCCGGAGTGGGAAGCAATCCGTGGGGTGGGCACATGGCATTTGGTGCCTCCGCTTTCCCCGGAACTCCAACTTGGGGAACTGCACATGGTGAGTACAGTGTAGGCTCTGCCTTTCTGCGTCACTTTACTAATATCCTCAACTAGGGAGTGGCTGGTCAAACAATGCTTTCGGATCTGGTGGACACCACCGTGCGCATACATCTCGACCCGTTGCCATTCGGTTGCTGGTGATTGAAGCTTGGAAACAACTGAATACAATGAGTCCCAAGGGAGCCAGCGGTCATCATGATGCAAAGCAGTTGCTCCGTCAGGTTGATCAACTGCGGCCATCTAACGAGCCTTCAATTTCTCTCAAGGAGATGCTCGACATCTGCGACACGGAAGGCAACTCGCAAAACGGGGGTGGCTCGTTCTCCATCAGGAGCGACTCAATGGGCGAGTTCGTCAAGTTCGAGCCTGATACTAACAGTGCTACCTCAGGCCACAGAGGCAGCATTGCTCCTGGTGAAATTGGAAGTCCGATTCCAAGTAGTAGCATACCGGCGTTTGGCGGAATTGGCACTACACCAGCAGTGCTTCGGCAGTATTCTTCTCCACCGACGGGTTTCTAAGGCGTTTGGCTTTTTACTTTACGGCATCCTCTCAGAGGAAATGGTGGAGTCTTCTATGCACGTTCCGTTTCTTCCTCTTTTCGTTACCCTGGCTTTTGTCCATGTTTGTTTCTTTTTTGGCTGTGCAGTCTTTGTTTTTGGGATGATTGATTTGTCTTGTCGAACTGCTTCTTTTGTCCAAGCGTCATGTCATGAGTGTCTTTTCTTCTTTTTTGCGTCTCTTTCCTCACCCGTGGCTTGCTCTCATGCTCTTGCCATCATGTCTCTCCTATGCTTTTCTTCCTACATTTCATGGTCTCTTCCTCTCTCCTGTTTGAGTCAGGTCCCGTCTGTTCATAACCGGACCTTCCCAGACCCTTGTCATGTGTTGTATGCCCCCATTTTTAACTATGTAGCGATTCCCTCGAGGCACAAATCTCCGGTCTCCGCATCAAAACAATTGCATGATCAGATTGGGGTCTTCGTCACCAGTCAGTGACGCCTTTGCAAGGTCATGGTTTATATTTCTCTCTTTCTCTCCTTGGCTTCTAGGAATCTCGGTTTCTTAGTGGGTCTGTGTAGAGTTAGCGTAAATTAATTAAGTAATTGTAAGAGCTTGGAGAGATATCCTGGTTTCCTATCTGGACCTGGACATGCGCGTGTTGGAAGTTTTATACTCTGTATGTCCAAAGTACCCCTTGTACTAGGTAACTAGTAAAGTACCATCTTGAAAGAAGAGTCAACTATATTCCAGAGGTTCCAACTCTTCAAACACACGTAAATTATCACACGATATCTAATTACTACAAGGTTTCTCGTTGCCAAGAGATAGAAAGTCTATTATTACAAAGCCATGAACGAATGAAAGAATAGAATAGTATAGAATGGGTATGATGGTAAGTTGACAACAGTAGCAGCAGCATTGATAACAGCACAAAGATGATAATATACCTATGCATATGCAACATAGGCAGAAGAGGAAAGAAAGGAACGCGGAGGTAATAAATTCAGAAAAGGGAATCAAAAACCAAAGTAAATCAGATCAAGTCAAATCAATCTTACAACACAGAATTCTGAGGGCTAGAAAGGGAAAAGAGAAAGGAGAGGATAGACAGAGGTGGCCGGCAGATCAGATAAGATCAAACACCGGAGGATAGAGAAAGAATGATGAGGGGGAAAGATAAGATAAAATAGATAGAATAAATAAACCAATAAATACACTCATCATCTCGTACAAATCATACCTGTGGCTCACTGTCTAGGGTCCGTGACGACTCCTTCGTAGTCTCTCGACCGGATGTACTCTAGTGTGCGCTCGAAATGACGCTTCGGGCCTTCCAGGTTTGGGTTTGGTTCATCCTGGTTGGTCTGCAGGTTGGAGTGGATGAGCTCGATTAGACCATTGAGGTATTTGGTCGTGACGGTCTCGTTCTGCTGGTCGAAGTAGTAGACATAGCGGTTGAGGATTTCGACGAAGAGTTCGACGGAGACAGCCGTATCCATGCAAGCGTCGGCGACGCGAAGAGCCCGCTGAAGACATTCGAGAACGCGCTTGCCGTCGCGATAGAGCTAGGGAATTTGTTAGAGACAAGATCATCTTCAGAAGCAAAAATTAGGATAATAGAGATGATGACATACGTTTTTGGCGTCTTCCTCTCCTCTTTGAGGGTTCTCGACAACCCACCACAGGTGGCTAGCCAGATACACCGCACGGCACTGATCGGGCTTCTTGAGCAGCTTGCTGCCGTGCAGCGCCGCCTTGGTGATGAGCGTGTCGTAGTTCTCCTTGGAGAATCCTCGAGAGCCATGGAGAGCACCCGCAATAACGCAGACGGCTTGGAACTGGGCCCGTGAATCGCTGATGGAGTCCTCATAGATGGTGAAGGCCTGGGCGAAGAACTCGTAACTGAACTCTTCGAATCCAGTCTGGTCGGCGACCTCACCGCACATAACAAACAGTCGTAGGGACAGATCGGCGCATCCCGGGTTTACTCGCTGGTATAAATTGTTGACGCATTGATGCATGAATCGGTACAGGGCAGAGGATTGCGACTGCCAGTTATCGTCGTAATGCTCACGGGATTTGAGCTTGCGCGCCAATCGTATCGAAGCGCTGATGAGCGCAGGCGTAGTGTACCGAATTCGTTCGTTGCCGTCTGCATAAGCCTTGCGGGTTGATTGCAGGAGCTGAAGTTTCCAGTTAGCTACAGATTACCAAATAAGTTAAAGCCGGCATTACCTTGAGTTGAACATCGTTTTCTGGCGCCTGTATAAGATGAACCAACCGCGCGAGCCAACCCTGTTCTTCAATGGTCTCATCCGTCTCGCCCCGGCGCTGTGATTGCGCCCCGGGGTATCCCATAGACTGCTGGGTGCCCTCCTTGATTAGCACCCGGAGAACCTGTAGAACACGGTCAAGGTTATCTGTGTTAGTGATGAGCGTGCGGTTTTTGAGAAGGCTGCGGGCGATCTCGCCAGCAACAGAGCGACGGGTGGGATATGATTGTGAGGTCAAGAGTGGGAGGTAATTAGGTAGAGCCAATGCCGTAAAGATAGAAACGTAGGAGCGAAGAGGTGCAACCAAGAGGTGCAGGAGGTTCTGTTGCGTAGGAGCAGAATGCAGGTCCGCGTGATCTGTGTACTCGGCAGTGGATTTGGTGGCAAAGTCGAGGACTTGGTCAACGTATTCCAGTTTGTCGGGGTAGGTGTTCAAAGCCAGGTTGGCCAGCGACACAAGCAGAGCCATCGTGTCTTGGATGGGAAGCCCGCGGGATTTGATTAGATGAACCACCTGCTCGTAGAAGATGGAATAGAGCTTGACATTGGCAGGCACGCCAGGTTTTTCGTCACCGTCGCCATTGGCTTTCTTCTCGGTGGATTCGCCCTCTGAGACAGCCGGGGGCTTCTCTTCTGTGCCCTTTGAGTCTTGCTCCATGCCATTCTCTTGTGCTGGGGCGGGCTCCGCATTCTCCACAGGTGCCTGTTTCTTGGTCTCTTCGGCAATCTGGACATTCTCGAGGAGTCTCGTCACCGCTTCCTCCTCATTCAGCTGCCTTGCCTCCGGGTCGACCGACAGTTCGGTTTCACGAGCCGCGTATGCCGATAGGCGGTCCATCAAGCCTATGACTATCTTCTTCAGGTCCACATGCGGATTAAGCCGCGCAATCGCGGAAAGCAAGAGGTCGAGGGTATGAAGATGGAACTCGTCAGGGAAGACCTTTGTAATCACTGCGAAAGTTTGTCAGTTTCAAACCATCCTCATTCGCAAGCCTGTCCATGTCTGTTTCTTGCCTACCTTCAAGCAAATACTCCTGAGCCAGTACATCCCGGCACTGGACGACCTGTTCCAGCAGCGCCTGCAGGATCCCCGACTTATACCCTTCTAGATCCACCAACTGACTGAGGCGGACGACATTACTACCGACCAGCAGCTCCAGCTCCCGGCGCTCCTGCATCCTCTTCTCCCGCTCCCGGGACGGGCCCTGATGTTGCAGCCGCACCCACAGCTTATTCATCTCGACGAAGTTGGTCAACACAAAGTTGATGGAATCCTGCAAGTTGCCCTCGGGGCCGTCGCCCGATCCCATGGGTAGATAATCCCTCGCCTGGCCGGACAGGTAGTATCGTAGGAACAGGCCGCGGATGGGGTGCTGCACGCCTCGGCTCATCTCCATCATATCCTTCATGATCTCCTTGACGGGGGCGTCCTCCACTGACATGTACACGGTCCCCACGGTCACCATAAGGTACAATCTCGGGATGATGTTGCCGGCATACTGGACCAATTCGTACAGGTCGGCGAGGTGGTTCACGGGGTGGTTCTCTTTTAGGTAAACGGAGAGGTGTCGCAGGGCGTCGAAAACGGCCATGTACAGTTCATAATATTGCTTCGGACCTAGGCTGGGGGTTCGTAGTTCGGACACGAAGGTAGACCTGGACCCAATTGAGACGGCGCCATCCCGTTAGCTCTGCCATTCCACGGTTGCCTTGTGCGTGGAGGGGGGGAGAAAGCTTCCAGCTCACCCGCATTTCAGTGCATCCATTAATTTCCCCGGCGTTTCTAGGCATTTCCGCATCATCTGCGATTGTTGCCGGACCACTCCTAATGCCTCCTCGAGGAGGCGGCTTTGGTCCTCAGGAGCCGTCACGGGGGAGGCCATGGTGGTTTATGGGGAGAGATGGGGGGAGGCGGTAAACAGCTGGTCGCAAGAGAGTTTGGAGGGGGAAGGGGGTGATGAACGAGGATGGGAGAGAGAATCGGAGGGGAGACAGGGAACCAGGGATAATTGAACAAGCCCCCAGTCCATAGACGGGAAAGCAGAAGAGAGAAGACAGGAAAGCAGCGAAGGTGCAGGCGAGGACGACGGACGGCGGTCGATGACATGCGAGCCGGAGACGCCCGCTTACGTAAGGCGCTGGTACCGCCCGCGTATTCGTATTTGGTAAGTTTCATGTTTTCAGTCTCCCTATCTAGTTTGGATCTATGAATAACTTCAAATATACATGAAAAGCCATCTAAGAACAACCCGCTGAAGCAATTCATGTCCGCCAAAATAAACAACAAAACGCCAATGCAGGTCCATAACCACGTGCAATCATTACAGTCTGAACCCAGAAACTCATAGAAAACCCCGAAAATCAAAAGGTAAGGCATCCGTCCGTCCGTCATAATGCGTGGTCATTCATATCGCAAACCATTTCTCGTAAGACAATAAATCCGAAAAGAAGATGCAAAAAAAATAAAAGAGAGAAGCAAAAAACTTCTCCCCATCGCTATTCTTTTCAAAACCGCCACATCATCCTGTTTAGGCCACGGTGCCGTTCGATCTGCCGACGAGCGTGGTGGCGTTCAGAGCACCCCGGCTGAAAAGACCGGCACCACGCTCGGTGACATTGGCACTACGAGCACGAAGATCGACCTCAGTACCGTTGCTGCGACGGTGCAACTGAGGGATGGTGGCGTTCTCACTCCGGGTATGGAGGTCGCGGGTCAGGGTGCTGTTGCTGTCACCCCGAGCATGAAGGTCTCTAGCCAGAGTGGCGTTGCTGCGAGCGTGCAACTCAGGGGACTCCGAAAAAGTAGTGTTCTCGCTTCGGGCGTGGAGGTCTCTAGTCATGGTGCTGTTGGCCACGACAGACCGTCGGAGGTTACGCAAGGATCTCTCGGTCTGGTTGAAACCCCGAGCTGCGATGTGGGAGTGTTCATCAGATTCGGACCCTTCAGTCGGCATCGAAGGGATTTTCCAGGCCGGGGGCACAAAGTGGCCGGATGAAATGGGGGATGCAGAAGGAGTCGCAGTCGACGAAGGCGTTTGAGTCACGGTGAGGGTCACCGGAGGCTGAGGAGGGTTGGCAACGGTGACCGTTTCGACCGTAGGAGTCTGGCTGGTGGTTGTTTCGTCGCCAACGTTGACGACGGAATATGGTTGCTCATCTCGGCGCGCCAGAGTGTCGTTAGAACGGGCATGGAATAGAGGCACCGCTTGGGCACCGAGAGAGGAGAGAACGAGGAGAAGAACAGAGGCGTGCATGTTGATTGGTGAGAAGAGTAGAAAAATAGAGATGTCGAAGGCAATCAAGAAAGGTATCAAGTCAACAAAGATTCTGCTAAGAGTGGTGCCAAGTACTGAACAGAGAACAGTAGAGTAGAGACAGTCTCAGACAATGGAATAATGAATATAGATTGAGAGAAACCTGGGAAGAGGAGGAAAGGGCCCTAATTTATGATCAGCCACTAGAGGCGACGGCTCGACACTGGACCAATCTAGAAACACCGAAAGAGACAGAGAGAAAAAATATGATGGATAGATGCCATCATCGGACGGTACAACGGACCCATATCATGGCGAAAAGTGCAGGCTGGTGCATTGCATGGCAGCGCATCGCCAATGGGTCTGGGCCGGCAGCCGTCAAAGGAGGCTGGGAGGGTCGATCAGCGTCCAACATGGGTCTGTCTGCCAGCCACGTTCATTTTTCCCACGGTGAGAAAACTCAGAAAAGAGCAAGAGAGTTCAGGAATAGATGAGCTTCCACGCAATCCTCGGGCCCATCACTGGGCATCGGTAGGCTGTGTGAGTCTGATTCTTCCAGGCAGGCGTGAAATGTAGGGCTCGCAGACCCTGTGACCGCCAAGAAATCCCGTGGCTGGGGAGATCCACTCGCCGTGGCGTCTCAACGGTTGCCTTGAGATGTGGATATTTTTGGATTCTATCAAAATTTACGGAGTAGACAGAAAGTGCTGCTTGCTGTCAGTCACGCAAGGGATTGCAAGATCCACTGCGTGCGTGTGGCCGTGGTACGTGTGGTGTCGACGTCAACCTCCCGTTGTATATCCCCGAACCTCGTCCTTCGACGGCCGAGTATGTTGGTTACTTGGACTACCGTGAATTTCACTGCGTATTCTCAAAGTATAAAGACTGCGACCGACTAGGTGTGTGACCCGAATGATTAACCATGCGTTGATGTTGCAGGAACAGACAGGTAGACATTACGTTGCCTGTTGCACGAGGCAGTGTACAGACCTACATCCTGTTCTACCTTGAACATCTTCTATGGCCATCAGAGTAAAGCATATCCTGGCAGAAGAGCCTAGTGAAAACATCTCATTGATCTTCTCTAATACAACTAATGCATCTAACGATGCATCTCAGATGATCCATCCATGCAGTTTTTAGTACTATCCGACAGTTACCGGATCCCATCCCAACTAGGGAATGCCGCTGCATGTATGTGTCATGCTCGATCTCTTTTTCGTAGCTGGAGGTTACCCTTTTCCTTGCACAATTTGGACTCCTTGTTCCGTGATGGCATCATCTGGATATCGGATAGTTAAATTCCTTGACCGCTTTTATCGCCTTTGCTTTCCTGGTCCACTATTTTTAGGAGCGTCCGACTATTGACGATCCCTACATGGCATGGCGGTCCCACCCCGTCCAGATCTATAGACTTCGCAATGCGAGATACCGGCCGTCAAAGCAGATGGGATCAGATTGAGTGCCCGTGGTTGATCGGCTGTTTGACAAGCGCCCGCGATCGCATGAGATTATCGAACCTACGCAAGATTCCCGACGGAGGGATACGTAACGGCCTTAGTGGTCATAGAACGGAACTAACCGGTCAGAGCGAAAATTCCACGTCCTTGGAGAGGATGACGAGTCCACAGGTTGGCCGTGGCAAAGGCAGATTATCTGGAGTGATATTACATAGCTAGGTCTTCAATTCGAACCAGTCCGCAACCTAAGGCGGCACTGGCCCATCCCGCGCACGCCTGGTTAGGATTCCACGAAACCGCCGCGACGTGCGTTTCTTCATCGTAGAGCGTGATGATCATCGTTCCATTTACCAGCTTGCGATCTCCAACCATGTTGCGCAGCAAGCTGGCAGATTCGGCGCGGAAGCCGTCAAAGAACCGACTGGTCCCCGGACTGTCGGCCTCTACGCCTCGCGCCCATTCGTGTGTAAACCAGGTCTGCTGCCATTGTTTCTCCTTGGGATGCAACACCCGCTTCAAAGGATTGGTCGCAACCACGGCACCGCTCGCGCTCCCGTAGAGAATGGTCGGATGCCAGGAGCTGCAAGGCGCAAGGGCGGTAATCGTGCTGGGAAGCTTGGCTATGGCGCTTGTCGTGAAGAACCGACGCACCGCTAGTAGGCGGGCAAAATCGTTTTCGTCACCGGAGACGAACGCCTGCAGCATGGGCGAGTACGATAGGTGGGCCGATCCGACTCTCATGCGGCTTGATTCGACCGTGTTTTTGTTGTGGTCAACGAGTGACCATAAACGCGTACCACCGTCCATTGACGTGGTGGCTAATAAATGCGGGTGCGTTGGGTAGGCTGAGTCTATCGTGAGGATATATGTCGAATGGATGGGTTGATAGAAGAAAGGAAGAGGGTTTGCCGGGGATGCCTGAGTGGGGGCTATACTCCAAACAGCCACGAAGCCGTTGGCACAACTAACGGCAATGTCGCTGGGAGATAGCCATGTTAAAGCCGTGCCTACGGTCGAAGGAGGCCTTGCTTCGAATGAAGGGGCTTTGACCTTGACTAATTCATGAAGTAAGAATTCAACTCGGCCACTGTCCAAAGGAGCGGGAAAACTCACGAAATTCCGTCTGGTTTGGATTCCGACTCAGTTTGACGTCAATCACTCGAAGGTAACCGTCTCCCCATATGCCTGCCAGAAGCCCGACGTTCCTCAACTCATCTTCCTCGTCTTCGTCCCGCGGACCTCGAGCCATGGGACACCAGGCCATCTTTTTGAGATCACCCCATTCGGTACATAGGGCCAGCCGCAACCTCGGCTTAAAGCTCATATCTAATGTTTTAGTGGCGCTCTCCTCTTTCCCAGCCTTGAAAGCCCAGAGTTGCAAAGCACACGGATAGGCAGGCGAGGGGGTGTATGCAGGCGCACCGGAATTTGATGGATCGCGATAGGGTTCTTTCTGTTCTTCTCTGACGGGGGCTGTCACGGCCAGATACTGCGTCAGGCCTGGCTGATTAGGAGCCCAGGCTATATTCTTGACCCTCTGGCCTATATTGACAATCCAGCCCTGCCTTTTCTTCTTTTTAAGCCGCGTGGAATCCTTGCCTTCTTCCCACGCTTCTCCGAGGTTGAGCGACTCATGCTGTGCCAAGTGGAACGTTCTCTGGCCACCGTCAACCGGTCCAACGAGCACCGTGTGGTCCTGCTCTTTCGGGAGAGGCAGATAGACCCTCCGCGCCTCATCCTCGGAGAGCTTCTCAATGCGCTGACGCTTCCTAAACCTCTCCCCGATATCATCAGCATAATACCAGTCCCATCCCTGGGTGTTTTCTCTCTTCATATCCTCCGGCTCGGCCCCAAAGGTCAGTCCATACTTGTACCCGGGTGCTTTTTGAGCGCGATTCAACGAAGACCGAGTGGGGAAGGTTGAGTCCGCACCCCCAGACCACTGGTCTCGCGCATGCACAGCGGTTAACAGGTCTCTCTCGTCCGTGCCGAACGTGACTCGAAGATGCTCCACTTTACCCACATGTTCGGTGGGATTCCAGATCCCCCGCGAATGCGTCTCCCCTGGAGCAGGCAGTGCGGGGCCCCTATGCCGCTGTTTGGCGCGATTTGACCGAGCAGCAAGGGGTTTGTTCTGGTTCTTCTTACTGGAGGCGGGACGGGCGTCTTCGCCATCAATCGACATAGCATCTTCATCGGAGCCGTTGTTATCATTGTCGTCGTCATCTTCTTCATCTGGAATCATTTCCACATCATGGTCATCGTCGTCTTCATCGGACTGGTCTTCTTGACCATTCCCGTCGTCTTCCTCGGCGACTTTGAACTCCTCGTCGGACGACGAATCCTGCGGCGAGGCTGCTACACGCTTGCCCTTAGCTCGGGAAGATCCAGGCTCTTCCGCATTGGATTCATCACTGACCCCGGCGAGCTCGAAGGGATCATTAGTGTATTTAGTCCTGGGGCCTGATTGGCGATTGGACCTGCGCGGGCGAGGCATCGCACGAACCGCATGAGATGGTACAACGGAGTTCTGGGCACCAGGCAGTCTAGCCCGAGAGCAGTTAGCAGAGTGACAGCAGGACCAACGTGCAATTAAGCTCGAGGACGCAACCGTGGACGCCGTCGATCGCCAAAAAGTTCGCAAGGGGACGTTTCTTGGCACGGCCCCGTGACTACGCTAGGCCGCATCGGGCGACGCTCGGTTCCGGTGTAAAATACAGTGTAAGATAACAGAGCCTTATATACCAGGCCTTCGGTCTTTGAGCATCTCAACTTCCATCGGCTCAACTTCACTCAACTCAACTCGCTGGCCAGACGAGCCTGTCTATGTCGGAGTAGCAGATTGGATATCGGCCTCCTCACAGTGTCGCGTCCCAATAACCCCGAGACTCGGAGGGCCTCGCATGTGTTCGCTGAACCCCGCTTTACTGGTGGATCGCGGTTATCAGTCCAAATCAGCCTGATCGCTCGTCATTGCGCCTCCAACTCCGCTGTTCCGTCAACTATCTTGCTCCCCTCCTCCCCTCAGTTCCATATCCTTTCCTCGGAGCAACCCACAAACCCCCCATCTACACCAGTAAACATGGCTACTCCGTCATACTCGGGCGTCCTCCACCAATATGTATGGCCCCTCGTCCACATACTTAAACCCACAACCATCCAATGGGAGCCCTCTCGATGTAACCAAGGAAAGATCAATTGACTCAATACGCAGGCCCCCCGTCTTGTAGCCTTTGAATTTACCTCTCCCGACCAAACCACCCCCAAACCCAACAGCCTACTCTTCGTCGGCGGCCTGACTGACGGCCTCGGCACCGTCCCCTACGTGGCCGAGATCGCCAAAGCCCTGGAATCCACCGACTGGTCGCTTTTCTCGCTCGTGCTCAGCTCGTCCTACCTGGGCTGGGGCATCGGCAGTCTCGACCAGGACGTCGAGGAGATCGCGCGGTGCGTCAACTTCGTGCGTGCCCACAAAGCCCGCACCGTCGCGGGGGCCGCCTCCCCCAAGGTCGTCGTGATGGGCCACTCCACTGGCAGCCAGGACGTCCTGCACTACCTGTACTCCGCCAACCCACTGCCCCGGCGGTCTCCCGACCAAGAGATCGGCCTGAATCTGAAGTACCTGTCGCGGCCGGTGCTGGACGGGGCGATCATGCAGGCGCCCATGTCGGATCGCGAGGCGGTGCTGCAGCTGGGCAAGACGAGCGCCGAGCCGAACGAGTTCCGTGGCGCCTACGACCAGCTGGTTAACTTTGCGCGCCTGCAGGGTCCCACCGAACTCTTGCCACTGCAGTTGACCGGCAAGATCGGGTTCCCTGGGGACACGCCGCTGAATGCGCGTCGGTTCCTGAGCCTGACGAGCCCCGACAGCCCCGCGAACCCAGCGCTGGATGATCTGTTCAGCTCGGATTTGACGGATCAGCGCCTTGCGGAGACGTTTGGCGTGGTGCACGAGAGAGGTCTGGTGAAGGCGAAGCTGATGGCGTTGTATTCGGGGAGTGATGAGTATGCCCCGTCGTGGGTGGACAAGGAAGCGTTGCTGGAGCGCTGGAAGGCCGCGATGAATGCCGGAGGAGTGGACAAGTGGGATGAGAACAGCGCCGTGGTGGCAGGCGCCAGCCATAATGTGAGAGGCGAGGGACAGGCCGAGCTGATCGAGCGGGTGCTTCGATACTTGGGCACGGTCTAGATGGTTTTTACAGGGCTTTATTATGGACTGAAGAATGCACGCATCATGAATTCCGAGCCTTGTGTTTTTTTTTTTAGAGCTCTAATATACATAACATATGGGAAGGAAAATCTGGAGCCATATCAAAACAACCACTAAGCAGAATCAACAGCCCATCCCCCAACCTCTCCGATCTGGTGTCGGGATGGCCAACGCGTTTCAAATAAATTGTTCGAACATGGATAAAAAGAAAAAACGGAGGGTATAGTATTAGAAAGACCACCGACCATCCCGGCGTCAAAAAAAAAAGAGGAGACACCACCAGATCAAACCTTCAGCCACAAACTAAGCACACCCTTCAGGTACTCCACGATCTCATGCCCACCCAGCTTACTCTCACCATACAACCGATCCACAAACGTAATAGGACACTCGGCGACCTTGAACCCCATCGCCTTGGCACGCACCATCATCTCCATCTGGAAGCTGTATCCCTTGCTCTGGGTGCTGGAGATGACCTTCTCCAGCACGCTCTTCTTATACAACCGGAAGCTCCCCGTCAAGTCGCTGACGCCGGGCATGAGCATCACGTCGGCGATCAGGTTCGCCGTGCGCGAGGTGAACTTGCGGAAGAGGTCCCAGCCGTAGACGCCGCCCTTGATGTCGCCGCGGCTGGCGTAGCGCGTGCCCGTGACGATGTCGGCGTCGGTCTCCTTCTGGATGGCGATCATCGTCGGGATGAACTTGGGGTGGTGGCTGAAGTCCGCGTCCATGATGATCACGTAGTTGCCCGTCGCGTACTGCAGCCCGTGCACGTACGCCGTCCCCAGTCCCAGCTTGCCCGCGCGCGGCTTCAGGTTGACGTGTTCCGGGCCCCAGAGCTTCTGCAGCTGCTTGGCGATCTCGAGCGTGCCATCGGGGGATCCGTCGTCGACGATCACGACTTCCCAGTCCAGGTTGCTGTGGTTCATCGGGGACGAGCGTTAGTTATGGCATGGTAGGCAACCGATTGGCATGGAGAGGGGGTGGGAGTTGGACTGAGGAGAGAGAGAGAGAACTCACTTCTCACGGAATGTTCGCTCGATCAGCCAGCAGATAATAGGGAGGTTCTTCCGCTCGTTGTAGGTCGGCAGAATGACGGAGTACTTGTTCTTGACGGGGCCCATCTTGATCGCCTGAAGAGAAGAGAGTCACGATCGGAGGATAAAAATGAGGAATCTCGACAATGGAGTGGACAGGGGCGCGACTGGATGGTCAAGAGTCGAGAGAGAAGGAGACTTGGAAGTCGCCGGGCGGTCGGGAGAGGAACGTGGCCACACTAAGTTAGCGCCAGGTACCGTCCAGGTATTCGTTACTTCGTGCCGTACGCAGTTCTGGCTGGGTCTCCGGGTACCTGGTACTTCGTGTTCAGCATTCGAGACTTGGTCGTTTTATTAATATATTCTTTACGGAGAACGTCTTCACGTCCGGGCTATTTACTGGATTCCGGTGCACCGCGAGCTAGTTTGCGAGTCACAGTATCGACTCGCTATCCTCTTGCCAGTCTTTTTCATATCCTGACATCACATATCTTCATTGACCACAGCCTCCCGTCCCACCGAAAAGACGACGAAAAGACGAATCCCCTGTTTTTTTAGGCATAACCCACATGGAAGGTAGTGCCAGGCATCTTGAATTAGCACCTTGTTCTTACTATTGTCACCACCTAGCCCCAACACCAGTGACAGCCTCATGGACACAGGACAGAGACGCCAGGTAGTCTCCCTCTAATACCAATGCATAATATATACAACTCCGCCAGTCATCCGGTATCCCGGTCCTCAATATACAAAAATTACCAAAAAACAAGAAAAAATAAACCCGTCATCATCACCATCCACCTTCCTAGACAATCACTGCGGGAAAAACCCCGTATAGTAATCTCTCTTCCCGATCGCCACGCCCTCCTTCCTTAGAATCCCATACGCCGTCGTCAAATGGAAGTAGATATTCGGCATCACGACCTGATGCGCATACATCGCCGTACTGATAGGCACGGCCTTCTCGGGCCCCAAGGGCGTCGTCTTTACCACGTCGACCTGGCCATTCACGACCTCCTTGTCCGCCTCGCCGAGGGTCTTCAGCACCGCGTCGATGCGCTCGAAGCACTCCGCGAACGACGCCGGGTTGCCGGGCAACTTGGTTGCCTCGCGCCCCGTGAGCCGCGCGGCGAGGTTCTCGGCGTACTGCGTCGCCACGCGGATCTGGTCGGAAAGGGGGTACATGTCTGCGTGGAGGCGGGCGTCGTGGAGGAGAGTGGAGGTGGAGGCCGGGCGTTCCTGTTCGGCGAGGTGGAGGATGTGCGAGAGGGTTTTGAGCAGGGGGATGACGACGGCGACGGTGCCGTCGTAGAAGGTGTAGGGGGCGGACATGGTGGTTTGTTCGGGAGCCGGGAGGGACGGGAGGTAGATCGATGTATGTACTTTTTATTCCGGCAAAGCAAGAGATTGTCTAGGGGTTAATCTGAGGAACGGTGGTGGTTATAAGAAGCATGGATGACCCACGTGGGGGCCATTTAGAACTTTTGAGTCACGGTGGGTTTGATCATCTAATGGCTCGATCAATTCAATGAACATCCCAAATTGAGATAGTATGACGGTTATTCTGCAGGGAACTACCGAACCTCGTGGCCGGCGGTCAATAGTCGCAAACTTCGAACTTTGTACATTGGTACATACAGATATCAGATGAAATTGTATCAGACCAGGACCGCACCATAATGCCTTTACAGTATTGAAACACATGGATATCGAGAAAGCGCCATCAATCCCTGGGCTCCCTTCAAACCCCTTTCTGGTAGTTCCCTTCTTCGCCGATCTGATTATATGGTCGATCATATCGATGCTCCATCTCTTCGTTATGTTTCTTCACGTCCGGCGGAACGTCTTCCCGAGTGTTACCTTTATCGTCGATGTTAGGGGACTGGCGGCCGTCAGTGATCGTTGGGCTAGCCTGATTGCTGGGCCTTGTGTTGATGACATTCTCGCTGTCCTCCGAGGGCTGAGATTTAGACTCGGTGCCGGACGACGGTGCATCCTTACTGACATCAGGCGGCGGTGGTCCTATTTGCTATCCGTTAGCTACCAATGATTATAGACCTTGGGGACAACCACAGTAACAGACAGCTCCATCATACTTACCAGGGTGTTCGATATCTCGTGTAGGGCTGTTCCGGTGGCTCTTTGGGTGCTGCGCTTGGCTATCACCCTCGCCACCATACGAGCTCTGTGCATATGTTCGCCGCGAGAGCTGGATGGTACTCTGCAGACGAGAGTTGAGGCCCATTGAAGGGCGAATCACGCGTGCGGGAATCCTACTGCGAAAGATGGAGATCATTTTGCTCGAAGAGAGAAGAATTGGAACTTGGTGATGTAGTCAGGAATTCTGGAGCCTTATGATTCCAATTCCGTCCACCTATTCCCTTTAAAAGTCATGGTCGGGGGCGACTCAGACAGTGAGTGCTGGAAACGTTGAATGACGTCGCTGCTCTGTCATGTTCTCCATGATGTCTCGTCGATCAGGAGTCACCGCATGCCAAGACGGGAGGCGAGGAAGATCGTTGGAAAACCAAAAATATTACATTTCAAAGGACAGCGGCTTATAGAATCCAAAACCTTTGACCAGATGATGTAAAGGCCAAACACCCAGGTATTGTTATAGATCCCTAGGATAATAACAAAAAAGAAAAGACAGAACTGAAAGGGGGATTGGATAAGAAAAAAAAATCAAACGCAGAACAGAGACCTGTGGTCCAAGATGTATGGTGGCCCTGTGCACCATCTCCGCCCATAACGCCACAGAATTGCTAGCATAGAAAGCAAATGGATGCAAGAAAAGATACTGGAGACAATAGTCCAAAAGCCCAAATCGACTCAAATCACAAAAACTCGCAAATATATAGGATGCATGTCATGACCAGCAGAAAAAAAGAAAGAAAAAACAACAATATAAAAAAAAACCCAGGAGTCCAACAACCCATCACACCTAAGAGCCCAAGTAGATCACACAAGAGAAGGATCATCGTTCGTATGCACATTAAGGACTGGAAAATATATTGTCCACCACTTCGATAACCAACGCCTTGGCTGCAGGGGAACAACCAGAATAAGAAAAGAAATCGTGCCTTGCGGTTTCCTCTATCGATTTCAATTTCGTTTTTTCGTTTTCTTTTTCTTCTCTCTTTCTGAGTCGGGTGTCCGATGCCAAGAGAAAGACTAGTCAGTCAAGGATACACAGTAGCAAACGCTAGCATATTGCGCCTTGGCCGTGTAAGTTTGGGTCATACTGCCAATGCCTCTCATTGTCGTCGTTGGGGTCGGTTCCATCTCCTTGATCTGGATCGTAGCGGGAGACACAGTTTGAAGAGAGCCGTTGTCCATCACTTGCATCTGTTGGCAATAGGGTGCCTGGGCCTCGGGGTAATCCCGCTTCTCCTCCATCTTGATGCGACGGGGGTAGTCCGTAGATTTACTTTTAGAGCCCGAGGTTTCCGAAGGGGCCTCCAAGAGAGTCGCGCTCGAACTGTCCCGAGACGCCTTCGTGGTTTCATTGGCGTACAAGAAGAACTCCATCACCG
This sequence comes from Aspergillus persii, assembly GCA_002215965.1. NCBI lineage: Eukaryota > Fungi > Ascomycota > Eurotiomycetes > Eurotiales > Aspergillaceae > Aspergillus > Aspergillus persii. The sequence continues at coordinate 1,406,477 of NGZO01000001.1, forward strand.
TACTATTCCACCAGCAAAACCACGGCTTGTCGCCGGACTGGGCTGCCTTTCTGCGATAATAAGAGGTGGCTAGCACTTCATCCTCGGGGACGGACCGTTTCGACGCGGCATTGGATGGGAATGAGTCCTGCGGAACGATAACGAGTTTATCAAAGAGGGAAAAGAAAGTCCACGCCGGACCCAGGCTGAGATCGCTGGAGTCCATCATCAGACTTAGGGACTGCGTGGGACTAGCAAAGAATGGCGCCTGGGCACCATAAGTAAATGATGAGGTGAAGGGTTCGTGTTTGAAGGAAACATTAGGCTGCGACTGGGTCCCCGAGATCGAGATAGGAATGTCCCCCTGGGTCATACAACTCCACGAACGAGTGTAATCCGAGTCGGCGATGCAGAATTTCGACTGGTTCTTTGCGTACGCGGGAATCACAAAATTACCCGTGGGAAGTGTCTTCAGGTTCGACGGAATTGTCGAGATGGGTGTCGCGTCCATGCGAGGAGTCGCCGTCGTGGTGACAATCTGCGGGCCACTGTCCTTCCCCTTCTCCTCACTTGCCGCCTTCTTGGCTCCCAAAACTCCGCCGATAACTCCACCAATACATCCTCCCACAAGCATGACCACGCCGACTAAAATCAAGGTCCAGACTGGCAGCCCGCAGCAAGCCTTCTTCTTGCCCTTCGTTTTTAGCTTTTCCTCGAATGCCATGATCCCGGTCGCCGGAGGCTCCTCTGGTGGTTCGGGAGGTTGGATGGGAACTGGTGGTGGTGATGGTGCTTGATTCCCCGCTACTATTCCCGCGGCAGGTATCTCAACAACGGGGAGAGCTGCCGGCTCACTTCGAGCATTGTCGGATTGAGGAGCCGTTGCGGCGTCAGCAACCTGCTGAGGAGGCTGCTCCTCGACCTTGGGCACGGCATTTTCGGGGTATCGTGAATAGGGTGGAAGCTGCTCAGTGTGGCCATCAGGTCCGATCAAATCCCCCACATCATCGTCGGCACGGTTTGGCGGTCGCTGGTAGGCTTGGGGAAGTCCCGGAAAGCCAAGAGGAATCACGGGCGCATCGATTCCCTCTTCTGGTACAACATTCTGCGGGTACATGGCGTAGGGATGTTGAGGAGCATTCGCGTCTCCCAACGGTCGATCCATCGGCCGTACGGTCGAGGTGGTGGTTACACTCGGGGAGCGGCTAACACCGACCTGCGGGTACATTGCATAAGGGTGACTAGGTCCGGTGGCGCCCGTGTAAGGGCTGAGGGCCCGAGGGGGCATAGAGAACCGCGATGACGTGCTCTGGCTGCGCTGCGTGATCGAAGGGGCGGTATTGGTGGACGCTACAGAGTTCCGGTTAAGGTCCATTCCCTTTTGTGGGAGGCTCGATCGATGTTGGTCATCGAAGGAGAGGCGAGCCTCGTCGCCAAAAGGGTTCTCCGCCATCTCCGGCTCATTGGGGGCGTTGGCGTACGGTTTCTGTTGGGGCACGGACGACCGAAGGGTATTCGAAGACGCGATGGACGAGATAGAGGGACTTCGAGGGGTGAGAGTAGATTGTTCCGAATCTATCGGTTCCAGCGAGTATTCATCGGAAAAGACATTGGGGTTGTTGGAGCGACCGGACGTCGAGCGGCGATGCATTGAATCGGTCTCAGGGTTAGGCGTACAATTCTGGGATGGCGACCGTGAGGACTGGGAGAGGGAGCGGGAATGATCGGATGAGAAACGCCCAGGCATGGCGTTGCACAGCCCTGGCGGGCTACCTGTTTTGATCGATCAATCCGTAACGCAGGAGCAGATCAGTCACCTGAGTCGACTGACGGAAGGGGACGTTAAAAGAGGGGAAGCGGTGAAAAGAAAGGGGCGAATAAGAGGCGACGGGCGACCAGGCACGACTGGACGGAAACGGACGTAGATTTAGGAGGGCGATAGGATGGAGTAAGGATTGGATCGAGAGAGAGAGAAGCAGTTCAGAGTATTTGGGGAGGGGGGGGGGAGACGAAGAGAGGAGTGGAGGTGGATGGAGAACGAAGCGAAGGATTCTGGAAGGGGGAAGGCAGGAGAAGAGTTGAGGAAAGGGAGAAGAGGAGAGGAAGAGAGGAAGAGCGAGAGGAAAGAGGGAAGAGAGGGTCATGAGTGGGCGGCCTGGGAGCCTGAAGGGGGAGGCCCCGAGAAAGGACTAGCGCCCTCGGGTCTGAGTGGATTTTTTGGGGCGTCGGTCGGGGTGGAGGAGTTCCCTGGACAATCCTCTGGCAATGATGATGATGCCGCTGAGGATGGGATGTCCATCCTGACACCGGATGCATCGCTTTGTTCTTCGTTGTATTATCATCACTACCATGTACTCTGTACACGCAGTCGACCTTAAACCTCGCCGGCTATTTTTGTCCGGCCCCGATTTCTTCCCTTCCGCTCTCTCGGACTGTTCTATTCCTGAGCATCGTCAGATCGCCCGCAGAGCTTCGCCACTATGGACTCTCTCCTGAATCCTAATCCTATTATTTTCTCCCAAAAAATATTAATAGTAAGTACGAGAATGCTGCATTAATCCCGACTAATTAATCTTCATTTCGAAATCCTGCGGAGCCCTGCCTCGGGACGAAAGTACGATGGTCGCTCCCTCACTTGATCGATTATTTGATTGAAACGCATCTGATGCCGGGCTATCCTCGGTCATGATCCAAATGGACTGGGCTAAGTTCCACGCGAACTTAGACTGGGCTGAAAGCCTGAAACACGACATGGTCACCACCTATCATCGCCGGGGAACGGAGGGGACTCGGAAATGCCCCCGTCGTTGGACTGCCGCACCACTCTTGGCAAAATCAATTAATTCGATTGGTGATGACGGAACATTTCGATCCAAGGATCCTTCCTTCTTTTCAATTTTCATCCAGCGTAAATAAACTCAACCAAGCTGCTGCCCACATGGACATTTTCCACCTTAACGAGATGGACTGCGGAGACCACCCGACACCCGACAAAAGAAGATGCCAAGGGGGCGCCTTGGAGGGGGAAAAAGAAAAGACGAGAAAAAAGAGACCCAAAGAAAGAGTGGCAATTAATCACTGACTACGGAGTAGCGGACTTTGACCATCATCCGTCTTGACACTAAAAGAAGGGATTTGTTCACGGCAGAATCATCCGGTGGAGCCCTGCAGTACCTGGACTGGGAAAACTCTATCTGCCCGAATCCGGAAATCTTGATGTGTTCGAGGATCAGCGTCGCTATGAAGCCGTGGTAATTACGTACGTCTGGAATGTTGCCAGAATCCCTGCCAGGGTATTTTCGAGGGAGTGACTCGGTCATGCCTGTTTCTTATTGCCGTAAGGAATTTATCGGCCTGTGCGCACGATTGGTGTTGTGCATGTTTTATGTACAAGGGTTGCCAGCAGAGATCAACGTCTCTCTGTCAGTGTAGACAGAGTCGAGAGGAAAGTTGGTTCAGTCGGTACCGAAGGCGGAACCTGCCCGGTTCCTCGAATCAATCGACGCCATCCTCACTGTTCTCGGTGTTCTAGACAATAGGAATCACTGCTTAACGGTCAGTGTAGTCAGGAACTCTGTCGATAAATGCCGGTTCATGGTACGCAAACTGCCGTTGAGGTCCACCGCTGATTTGGCCATGCTTGGCTATCCGTTGTTGCGATATTCTTCTCAACCACTATTGATGCAATTTTTGCAATCGTGCAGCCAGACTATAGATGGTCCAGACTCCGAACTCGCGTCGGTTCCGGTAACAGTTTACGGTGTTCATATTGACGATTTTTCAACCAGACTTGTAGATGTTCGAAATTCGACACCGATAATAGGGCTTTATGTTTACATGCTAATATGATACCCCGACAGACTTTCGACCAAACTTGTCATTTCTTCAGCGTAATTTCAAAATCAAGTGGTCCACGTGACTGCTCTTGCTGGGCTTCTCAATTGATTCAAATGACCCGGGACTGCTGGAATAGTCGACTGCAGCTAAACCAATAATGGGACGTCTCTTGGTTCTCCTTAATGCCGCCGAATTCTAATCTGATCCGTGTCTTGTAGGGATATCGACTGCTAACGCAGTGGGTTGCCACTATATAACACATTCATGGTTGCCTTCTCAGAGCCAAGATATTCGACAGCTTCACGAGCCCTTTCTCTCCCCAACCCCCAACTCCATCTTGAACTGGAGGTCTGACGTGTAAATACCAAGCCCATGCTCGCCGATCTAGTTCGTCCTTGTTGAGGAAAGGGACCCAAGACTGACAGACCAGGTCAATGCTGCGTAAGAGATGTCCCAAACATACCTCTTTCTCCCCCTCTATCTCAGCCATGCTTTTCTGCTTGAGCTTGTCCGCAGATTCAGCCTTCTGGTCGCGGAGTACTGTAAATGACCGGTACAAATAAGATCGTGCAGAATATGGGGTGAAGATAGGAAGAGCACTATTGGTTTTAGACAAGCCTTTAGGTGCACTCTCCTGTGTACTTCGTAAGGCTTCAAGGTCGATACCCCATAGCGGTGGGGTAGCTTCCGACTCACCGGAGACGAGTTGTCCGAAGACTTCATCTGGACTATTTGGCAATGTTGCACCTTTGCTTGTGCAATCCTCCTCTGGCTGGCCTTCTCGGGGGTTATAATCCCATCTTTTCAGGACCTTGATTTCTCTTCCTAGTATTTTGATCACAGGCTGCCCTTCTCCCCAGCCTTCTTGCTCGGCAGAATCCCCTCTTGTAAGACCTATGCTGACGGCTTTCGAGCGACTGTTCGCACTGACCACTGCCTGGGCTAGGCTAAGCCTGCTAGAAATTGGCTGCTCGGGCATCGTGTGTCTCAAAACACTAACTGCAAATGCAAGTACCAGAGGTGCCCTGTTTGTAAGTATGACAACTTTTGACAGCTCATTCTCGGCTGCCGACGAGACCGGAAGGGCCAGTAGGCATTCCGTTTCGAATGGTACGGTCCCTTCCTTTTGAACTGGACCTTTTCTTTTCTTCTGCGGTGGACCCTCAGTTGGAGCTGTACGCTTTTTGGATACTCGCTTTGCGGCATTGAACGCCTGCCTCGCCAGCTTGTCGTCCTGGAATATGCCTTGGAGTGTCTTGAACTCTGTCTTGGAGATTTGCTCGGGGCTATGTTTTGGGTTAGTGTGTACTATGTCCCAGATGAACTTTGACAACCTATATCAGCTCATACGTTGTGAGGCTTGACTTCTGGAGCTCCATGGCTTTGCTCATGGCGGTTGCCAGTGGAATTTTGGCATCCTGAGACAGAAAACGTAGTAGATTTTGCACCTGAGCAGCCGCCATACCAGATAGCGCGTACTGTTTTATTTTTATTCTATCAAAGTGAATGAAATGACGGTGGTTAATTTGTGTTGATGGAGGGAGGGATAGAGAGAGAGAGAGAAGACGGTTCCCAGATCGAGGTAGAAGGGGGGCTTGCAGCCTCGTTGCCTGAGGCAGCACCCATCTCCGCCTCCGCCTCGACGCCATCAGCGAATGTCAACCTTCGTTTCCCCCTCAAGTTTGTTGCCCGCGGACTTCCCTCCCCCTCAAAAGCGCTGCTGCTTCTGCGGCCCTGCAACCATGTCGGACGATCCGAAAGCCAAGGGCTTCCCCGACGTCTCAGCGAAACTATCTGCCCTTCCTAAAAAATCGCTATTCGAGCGCCAGAAAGCCGAAGCCGAAGCCAAACGTGCCCGAGAACGAGCTGAAACCGCTGCAGTCTACGAAGACTTTGTCAAGTCGTTCGAGGATGACGCCCCCGCGCACGACCGCCCGCCCGCCGACGGACGATTGAATCGCTTTGGAAATAGAGCTCCGGGATTCACAGGAGGCCCGGCGAAGCGACATTTTGTCAACTCGGGCCCGCGCATGAGCGGTCCCGGAACGTTGGGACCGCCGCCGCCATCGCTGTCGCGGAAACGTAACCATGAAGGATTCCAGCCATTCAATCGCAATCGAGACTCTTCGCAGGGGGTGCTAGGATTTGACAACCCGGTAGCCTCGTCGACTGCCTCGGCTTTTCGCGCCTCGGACGACGAAAACGAGGGCACCGGCGATACGAAGGAGGCGGAACGAGCTGCGGCGAAACCTACGTTATACCTGGCATCCTTGCCTCCCGGGACATCTCCGTCCGTGATTAAGTCGCTCATACCGTCCGTGTTGGGCGTTGATAACGTGAAGATCCTACGACCCCCGGGTCAGCCCTCCGACCGCAAATCCGTGGCTGCCATTGTGACCCTCACAAATGAAACCGCTGCCTCGGACATCGACAATACCGTGAGTACGCTGCAGAACAAATATCTCGGCTGGGGCTACTACCTTTCAATTTCGAGGCACCTTTCCTCTGCTGCTATCGGTTCGACGCTACCTGTCAATGTCGGGCTATCCTCCACAGCCTCTCTCCCATTCGGCGCCAAATCGATCGCGCCGGAAGTCGGGGGGCGTCTGAATCGGGCTCCGCCTCCTGGTCATCGGGGAGGGTTTGCGCCTCCGGCCTCGTACGGGCCTATGCATGGGAGAGGTGGATCCACGCAGGTGGAAGTGAAAGCGCCGTCTGATCTAAAGCAACTCCGATTGATACATAAGACGTTGGAAAACCTTTTGGATTATGGCCCGGAATTTGAAGCCCTTCTCATGACTCGACCGGACGTTCAAAAGGACCTTAGGTGGGCTTGGCTTTGGGATGCCAGGAGTGCTGGTGGAGTCTACTACCGGTGGAAACTATGGGAGATCCTTACCAACGGGCGCCACAAAGGAACTCGACGAGGCAGGCCTCAGAGTTCGTCTTTAATATTTGAGGGCAATCCAAACTGGGTACCCCCAGAATCACATCTCAAGTTCGAGTATGTCACTCGCATTGAGGATTTTGTTTCCGATGAAGACTACGACTCCTCGGAGGATGAGATGTCAGATGTGGAAGATGAAAAACGTCCACCGGCTGATGGGCTGGGCACAGGTAATGAGGGGCTTGGTTACATGAACCCTCTCCAGAAGGCCAAGTTAGCCCATCTTCTAGCACGGCTTCCCACAACCCATGCAAAGCTACGAAAAGGTGACGTTGCGCGGGTGACGGCGTTTGCCATCGAGCATGCAGGAGCGGGCGCCGACGAAGTGGTGGAAATGATCGTCGCAAATATCGTCAACCCTTTTGCTTACAGCGGAGCGAACCCCTACCGCGAAGAGGAGAAGCGCCTTGCCCGCGGTGAGGAGCCGACAGATAGCCCTTCAGCCAACCCAACCGATGAATCTCGCGCAGCCTCCAAGGGAGCTTTGGATACATCTCCCGCAAAACTCGTGGGTCTTTTCCTGATCTCCGATATTCTCTCCTCGTCTGCCACTAGCGGCGTGCGGCATGCATGGCGATATCGGCAGCTATTCGAATCGGCGTTGAGGGCCCACAAAGTTTTTGAACATCTTGGACGACTAGAGAAGGATCTCAATTGGGGTCGATTGAGAGCGGAAAAATGGAAACGGAGTATAGGCTCCCTGCTTAATCTCTGGGAGGGGTGGTGTGTTTTCCCACAGTCGAGCCAAGAACGATTCTCCCAGGTCTTTGAGAAGCCACCACTTACGGCAGAGGAGCTCCGGGAGGAACGAGAGAAGGCCGAGGCCGAACGGGCTGCCGGTGCCTTCTCCAAAACCAAGAATCGTTGGAAAACCGTGGACGAGGATTCCACGGCTGAGCGATTTGACCCGTCGCGACCAGCTGATGCTGATCGAGGCCGGCCGACGGTCAATCCTCGCGACGCTCCTGCAGCCATGGAAGTTGAGTCCATGAGCGATATCGACGGGGAGCCGATGGAGGATAGTGACCTGGAAGAGCCAGACGGCGAACCTATGGACGAAGATGAACACCCGGTAGAAGGACGCGGCGATACGACAGAGAAACCGGCCGAGGCTCAACCGCAGCCTCCCGCTCAACCAGAATCGCGACCTCTTGTTCGCAAGCCGCGGCCCAAAGCCGAGGACATGTTTGCAGACTCGGATCCGGAGTGAGATTTATGCATCGATACGAATTGTAATTGTAGATCAATGATACGGTAATTTAGGTTGCATTGTTGGAGAAAGTAACGTAATTAGAACCGGAAGTAACTTAGCCCGTAGCAACGCCAGGAGCAAGGCGGGTTGATGCCTTGCAGACCAGGCAGATTCAGGCCCAACCCGCCCCACAACATTAATTAATCGCGCGAAATACTTCTTCGCATGTTGATATCGCCTCCTCCTGCTCCTCTCCGTCTCCCGTTCATCTCCCCTTCCATCGCTCTTACTCCCACACTCTTACAACCCTCCACTCCGCCAAAATGTCGAGTAAGTAGCCTTTGCGCCTTGATTGTCTCCTTTCTCCAGCGCTCTCCCCCGCTCCTCTCTTTTCCCTGCCCCTCATCCGGGGGTTTCAGCCCCTCCAGCATGGACGGCACGCGGCGCACCGGTTGAACCCTTTCGTTAAGAAGACGAAGCTAACTTTGTGTGTCTCTACAGACTTCACCGAGATCGCCCGTAAGTGATTTGAGCCCCCTTTTGGTCCCTTCCTATCCCGTCGAAATCGCTATGCGATCCGATGCGATCGCAATTATAATCGCCTCGGAAATGCCAACCCCGCCAACACGCCAATGATCGATTAGCACGGCTCTGACCACTCCTTGCATCTACAGAGCAGTTCGTGCAGTTCTACTACCAGACCTTCGATGCGGACCGCCAGGCTCTCGCCGGCCTCTACGTATGATTCAATTATTCCCGCCTGCCATTCAACCTAAAGTGACCGTTACTGACCGGCGTCTTTCGTTGGATTATAACAGCGCGACCAGTCTATGCTCACCTTCGAGACCGCATCCACCCAGGGTGTCACCAACATTCTTGAAAAGCTGACGGTTAGTATTTCACCTTGCGTCGGAGACCCGGGTCCGTGTCCACCCGTCCGCCAGGATGAGGCAGACGTTCCGCTAGGATACGATAGGGAAGGATTCGATACTGACACGCATATTCCTTTTCTCGACAGTCGCTTCCTTTCCAGAAGGTCCAGCATCAGATCGCCACTTTCGACGCTCAGCCCTCGAACGACCAAGGCGGTATCCTGGTCATGGTCACCGGTGCCCTTTTGGTATGTTCTCCACGACTCCTTTTCTTTGCCCTTCAGCCCCTTGCCTCGTGTCTATTCTTCTAGCACAGTTACGACATACCAAGGCTAATTTTGTTTCCCTCCATCAACCAGGTCGACGAGGAGCAGAAGCCCATGAACTACTCCCAGACATTCCAGCTTCTCCCTGACGGTCAGGGCTACTTCGTCCTGAACGACGTCTTCCGTCTCGTCTACTCTTCTTCGTAGATGTTGAGAATTGAAGAAGTACGGTGGGACACGATAGGGCAGGATAGCACAGAATGAGAGAATGAGAGAATGAGAGAATAGATTGGATGAAGTATTGATGACTATTGCTAAGATAGTGCAGCGCGTTGTGCTCACTCGGTAGGATAAGACGGAGGACATGTACACGCTTCTAGTTATGGCATGTCATGCCAGATGTCAGTTAGAATCTTTAACGAAAATAATGAGAACCAGGGGCTGTGGTATCTACTTTTTGTGTTCCTCTAGCCAGATTCAAGATGGGAGTAAACCAGCTCTATTGTTCTCTAGTATCTTATACTGCAACCTCTTTCCGTTGACAGATAGGTGAGCTGTACCAGCAGCATCTGAGGATACATAGACCAATCAATCCATACCAGATCCCTGACCAGGCAACCCAAAACACTTTTATCCTGAAGATGCGCAGAGATAGCGGATAACCCATGGCACAAATAAGTGAAGAGTAAAAGGGGAAGGCAAAGCAAAGAGGAAACTCCACGCGCCCCAGAAGCGTACAGATCGCTCCCCATCATTCATGTACGCCACGTCGCGGTCATACATAAGCGCCGGAAAATATCTACTGAAGGAGGGGTGTCTGTTCAGAAGGATCCTGAGACTCTTCTCCAATCGACCCCTCGTGTTCTGTGTCCTTGTCGTGCTGGTGCGGATGGCCCCGGTTGGGGCCTAAGTACTCGAAGAAGACGCCCAGTGCCAAGAGTGTACCCTGCAGACAGGCAGTGACGACCAACACGCCCCAGGTACTCCAGCCCTTCAGTCCGTATCGAGCAGCCAGACTACCGGCCCAGACGAGGCTCCCGGGCGTCTGGATGCACATCATGGGGATACTCAAACTGCCGACGCATCGGAGTCTCAGGGTGGTATAGATCTGCGGAAAGTATTGAATGGAGGAAAGAATGGCAGCTAGGATGCCGCAGAAGTTGGACCAGTCCTGAAGCGCAGAAGGCCGTTTGACACCTACAACAACGGTGACGATCAGCACGGCCACGGCATGGACTATGCAGATGGCGCCGACGACTAGAGCGGTACGGTAGGATGGGCTATCTTTGGCTTCGGAGGAACTGATGCGGGGGAAGTAGGTGACGAAGAGAGCAAGTCTGCCGCAATGAAAAAAATTGGCCATGTCAGTTGGAACACGGAATCCGGAGATGGGGAAGTAAGTAGTAAGGGTGAACTAAACATACATGGTAAAGAAGCAAAAACATTGCGTTGCGATCTGTAGAACACCAAGCAGTCCTGCAAAGCAAGCAAAGCCACTGATACTGCTACAACAGGAGGCATCTTGTAAGCTCTTTTGTTGTGACAGAACATTGGCCAATGCTGATGAGCTAGATGTCGTTCCTAGCAGGACAAAGTACGGAGAGATGCCGTAGGAGGTTTTGAGGGAGATGATACGGTGGTGCTGAGGGAGATAGGAGAGGAGAATCCCCAGCACAATCAGCCTGTTTCAATGTTTAGCTTGGAAGTTGATCACCGAGCTTACTTGCCAGGAGGCACTCCGTACAGCGACAGGACGAAGTTCTTATACTCAGGAGACTCCAAGTCCTTGCATTGAGGATTCCCTGAATCCATGATTAAGGGCTGTCTGGGGTTAATTCTGGCACGGCGATAGTCAAATACAATCGATAAAACCGATGAAATCGTGATCCCTGGGAGATGGAGGGCAGATGGCGAGTTCCTCGGAAGAGACGACCAGTTAAGGCGCCTTCTGGCGCACGTGTTTGGGGCAAATCAGGTGGGAGATGACTTGTCCGACTGACAAGCCAAAGGTAGCCCCTCTTCTTTACGAGTAAGAACAAGCCAAACCAGACCAGACAATCAGTTCAGACCCAGTCCAACCCGGTATCTGTCTGGACGGGGATAGAATGAACAAGGGACAAGCCGTGCAGACTGCAGAAGAATAATAATAATGAAAGGGGATGGAGAGCCTGAGGTCTCCGCATTTCCCAATGGGGTAGGTCTCACGCTAGGCTCGAAGCGGCTAGCGGCCCGTGTCTTATCGTCGATCGCTCGTTGGTCTTTTTGGTCTTTTGGCCGTCCTTCTTCAGTCCTTCTTCGCCTTTCTTCCCTGCACGCTTCTCTATGTGTCTGGGCCATGTCCGCCCAGCTGCAGAGATCCCTACATCCAGCGCCAAGACGCCTCTGGGTTGGGTGGTGGGCAAATGATGACATTGGGACCGAATAGCATCCAAGGTCCACCCAATTGATGACGCCAGTGACCGCCGTTCGCGATGCCACACCAGCCCAGAGCTACGTCACTCAGCGATCATATTTAGCCAGTGAGCATTTCCACCTTTGCTGGCTGCGAAACCTGGCACAATAAATATTGTGCTACCCTCTACTTGGGAATGCTAGTTTTTGACAGTATTTTTACTGTTTATAAAGCCAATTACACCCATGTAAGTTGAGAAGAGTTCTAGCGAGCTACTCTTCACTCAGCACATCTGTGGACCTATTCTACCACCAGACAACACTAACAGGAGCCTCGCAGTCTTCTTTGAAGAAACCAATCCCAGTTTTCGTCGCGAACATCGACCGGGATGAAGTTCCACTTGGCTACCTGTTTGGTCTTCGCCCTGACAACCGTCGAGGCTGTTGGGGCTTATAGTTGGTTCAGCAAAGCCGGTATGCTATGAGTCTCGTGTGTATCTGCTAGATACGGGATACTAACAACATCGATTGTAGTATACAACAAATGGCACGAAACTGAATTGGAAAGATGGCTCTCCGACCATGGTAAGTTTTATTGAAACTTCTTTTCTATGGCAGCGCTAATCAACTCTGGCCATAGATATTCCCTATCCGTCACCTGCCGACCGCAGAGATCTTGAATCTTTGGTCAAGACAAACTGGGAAACTAAAGTACAAAAACCCATTGAGCATGTGGTTGAACAGACCTCTGATCAGTGGCATAATACCCAAGAGTGGATTTTTGATACGTCAGTACACGCGCTGCTATGGCCATATATGTTGTTGACTTGTAAGCAGCTGGTCCGACTCTCAAATCAAGGCATTCCTTGACCGACATGGCATCCCCTGTCCTCAGCCCCGCCAGCGCGATGTCCTCCTGCAGACTGCTCGTGAGAACTACGAGACTGTTGCGAAGAAACTTGACGAGGCCGTTCATTACCCAGGTAACTGGTTGTACGAACAATGGACCGTATCCGACCTGAAAGAATGGCTTGACGAGCGCGGCTGGCCGGTGCCCCAGCCCACCACCCGTGATAAGCTTATTGCATCTGTCCGTCGCAATGCTCGACTTGCCAGCTTGCGTGCCCGCAGCATTGCTGCCTCTGCTGCTGCCTCCGCCGAAGCCGCTCAGGCTACACTGAGTGAGGCTTTGTTCCAGGCCTGGTCGGACTCCGAATTGAAGAAATTCCTCGACGAGCACGATGTCAAGGTGCCTCAGGGCTCGAGGCGCAATGAGCTTATTGCTCTTGCTAGAAAACACCGCGCTCTGCTTGTCAGCCAGGCATCTGCTGCTTCCGCCTCCATTTCTTCGTCAGCTTCGGATCTCTTCGGTGCCGCAACCACCAAGGCCGGCAATGAATATGCTAAAGCAACTGACGATGCTGAGCTCAAGAAGGAGGATGCTTTTGACACTGCCGTGGAGGCGTGGTCTAACTCGCGCCTGAAGGGTTTCTTGGATGCGCGAGGAATCCCCGTTCCCCAAAGCAACAAGCGCGATGAACTCCTTGCGAAGGTCAGACTACATAAGCACAAGGCCACTACCGGCTATAATGCCTGGACATTTGACACCTGGACTACCGAAAATCTGAAGTAAGTCTACTTCGACTATCCACATAAACTTCCGCTGACATGTGCAGGAAATATCTGTCCTCTATGAACGTTAAGGCTGCCCAAAGCGCAGGTGTCACTCGTGATGAACTCGTGAAACACGCCCAAGATACCTACGCCAAAGCCTCAAAGGCTGGCGGAGCGAATTTGGCATCTGCTACGTCCTACATGTCGCAGGCCACCGATATCGCCAAGGACTCCACTTTCGACACCTGGACTCAGTCTGATCTGAAGGCGTATCTTGACTCATATGGCATCCCCGTTTACCAGGGCTCCAACATCAACGAACTGCGCGCTGCGGCTCGTCGCCATGCGCAGTACTTTAAATACGGAACCTCTACCCCCCAAGGCACCATCTACGCCAAGCTGCAGGATATCACAAATTGGGTTTGGGACCAGATCAAGATCGGAGCCTCCAGCGGCCGGGCCCAGGGTCAGGAGGCCGCGGAGAAGGCCAAGAACAAGCTCTCCGAGGCTACCGAAGAGATTAATTCCGAGCGATCCGAGCTTTAAAGGGCTCTGGTATGCGTGATTCATCCTCTTGGTAAAGTTTGAACGATATGATTCATTATGACTCTAATGATTTCAGAGAATTGTGATGGTTTCATTTGTGTATTGTTTTGAAGGGGGGGGGGGGCGTAATTACTTACCCGGGTGGAATACCTATGTTTGGGTTCAAATCGATACAAAAGTATCAAGATCTGATGACTGGCTGCTTTTCCCGTTATCTTTGTATAATTAATATCGACGCAACTTTTCACTCCACTTTTGTGTAACAGTAGCATTCTCATTGAGAAATCTTCATGACTGGAAACGCGACAGATCTTAACAATCGACATATTGATCGCCGAGAAAATCACCAAACATCGCTTTTAAAACATGATCGTCACCGCAGTACAACTATAATTCGTTCCAATGTTCCTGGTACAACAGTAACATGACACAACAGGTTCCAGCGTTTGATACTCCGTATTGGGAACGAGTGCCTACTAACTCACGACTTCGGAGCCTCAGCATCTCCCTCCGCCACCAACTTACCCACCACCAGGTACTTCTCGAGGAACCGCTCTTCCCAGGACTGCAGGTTCTCCAGCTGTTCCGCGTCCAGATCCTTCAGGTCATCCAGAGGGCCCTTCAGATCCTTGGTGAGCATCTCCTCGTCAAAGCTCTGATGAGCCAGTCCACGGGATGCGTCGCGTCCAGCGAAATTCTCGTATGGGCCGCCCTGAATCGTTCGGAGGAAGCATTGTCAGTTTGCCGTTGTCCGAATAGAATAGAATGGAATGGAATGAGCGAAGGGGGCCCGGGGGGGGGGAGGTTGGGCCGAGTTCCATTCATTCCTCACCACGCAAGGGCTGGCCAGACCAGCCGAATCCTCGGCCCAGCCTACCTACTGGGTGCTGGTGACTTACCGGGCCGTAGAAGTTCCTGCCAGGCGTCACGTCGAATACGCGGCTGCGGACGGCCAGATAAACAGGCTTGTCATCAACGCCGTTGAACTCGAGGAGAGTGGTTGGGGTGAAGGTGCGGAAGACGACGGGAGGAGGGCCCTTGGGCAAAGAGACGGGGCTCTTAGGACGGAGCTGCATGTAGACGAGGACAACGAAAAGGGATAATAGAATCAGGTTGATAGGGGTGGCTATCGTCATCCTGTTTTGCGGGGGGGGATGTTAGACCGGTAGAGGCACAGCTGGAGGCAGCTGAGCTAGGTAAATGGGTACTGACACCTCGGCGGGTGGAGCGGTTTCCGCGGCAGATTCTGGATAGATTCTGGTGGTTAGAGGAGACGAAGTGGCTGGCTGGTTGGGATAGGGGGATGATGTACATACCGGGAGAGCTCATAGCGAAGGAGTCTGGTTTGACGAGAGACAGTTGGGGTAGAGCGATGACGGAAGGTGAGATAAGAGAGCGTAAAGAAAGTATCGATGACGGAAGCCGGCGGGCGGTATTTCCGTATCGTTACCGCACGTGCCCTCGGTGTTGCAGCCTTAGCAGTCAGGCAGCAAATCGGGTGCCTTTTCCCTTTCGGTTTGTTTGTTTCCTTTGAACTTATTTTTAGATTGCGATTCTCCTCGACGATGCGGTTAGCAATGGAATCACCGCCAGTCCAGTCTAGGCTCGGCGCTATTCTCGACTAGGAACCCATCGTCCATCGATCCAAGGTCTGCCCGGATGATCAGTATTATTTGAATCACCTGTCGCTAAGGTGGAGGGCCCAAGCTAGCATGAAACAGGGTCCTTCATCTTAATCGTCGAGTAGCCGAGAGAACATGTGCTGTCCGTTGGACTCCGTGGTTTTCCCCCGGACCCTCGACAAGCTTGATATCCGACTGACACTTGTGATACATTAATTTCTAATTTCTAATTCCTGCAAAAAAGAGGGGCCGCTGGTGGGCTGGCGCATCGGCGCGTTCCTTTTCCTCTCTCGTGCTTCCTGCCTCCCGCTCTTCCTCTTCCTCTTCCACTCTTTCACTCTTTCACTTGCCTTCTCTTCGCTCTCTCGTTCTCTCGCCGTGATTTTCTTTTTTGTTCCTTTCCTTCACTGTGCATTTTCCCCGTCAGCCAGCTCGAAGAACCTTCTTTGTCTGGCCTTCCTGATCAATTGATACCTCGCTGGTGAATGACGTGCAGGCATGTCAACGTTTTTTTTATGTGGATCCGTTCATCTCTAATCTTGATTCATCCATTCTTTCAACAACACTCTCCTTTTTGATCTGCCCTCCAATCTTTGTTCCCTTTCTTGTTCCCTTTCTTTCTTCCTTGAAGGCCGATCCTAACCAGGTGCGTTACTGCATTCGTCGATTATCGCACCGTCTCCTTTCCAGCCGACCCATGGAATCCACATTACTTACTACTATTGCTTGTCCAGTCTCAAAGGAGCATTCCATCAAAGGCTCGCCATAGATTTAAAATGTGGGGGAAAATGTCGTTCCACCGGTCTCGGAAACCTGTGATTGGGAATCCTACGCTGGTCAACAAAACCTTGAACGAGGATGTCTACCAGTCGATGTCTTCCGTGTCTGCGCTTCCAGATGGCAATAGATTCTATTCATCCAAAACGCTCCCCGCCTTACCACCGTATGTGCTCGCAATCAAGAATGGCCTAAAGAATGCCCCCTAACCCTTTCCAGCAAAACTGCGGGCTCGTCCTTCCCTGCACGCCGTCCGGAGTCTGGCCATCGTGTCACGTCTTCCGTGTATTCGCGAGACGCCGTCGTCGAACCCGTGCGCCAGCGTTCTATCAGTTTGACGCACCAAGCGCAGGATCAAAGCGCGTTCTCCCAGAGTCAATACAGTTTGCCATTGACCATCAGTCCGAACCTCTCGCCTCCCGACACTCCGACCTCGACCACCCCGGGACCCCGCAGTCGCAGCAGCTCCCAAGTTTCACCAATCGACGAAGAGCCTAAGCCGGGACCGACTCCTGGAGGCCCCATGGTTTACAAATTTAGCAGCCATTTGCCGGTGTTGAGCAAACGAGGAGGGCCGTCTCACACCGATAATTCTCAACTCCCGACAGGCTCCCGCAGCTCTTCGAGGTCCAATTCCACTAGGTGGGATAGCTTCTCCGATGAGCCGACAATGAGCGATTTTGGCAACGCCGGGCAGATGGCCTCAGGGGGGGTTTCTTTCAAGACGCATATTTCCGCCGACTCCAAGTCTTCCGGGTCCCAAACCTCCAGCATCTTCGGCAGGGGCAAGGAGCAGCTTCTTCCGAAAAAAGTCCGTGGTCGACTTTCCAAAGGGGAGAATACGTTACCGCCGGCTGCGCGTGAGCCTTGGAAGGGCCCTAGTGGACGATCGCCAATAGTCGCACCCATTCAAGAGCAACCGCTAGCCAGATCATCCTCCCGCATGCGCATCTCGCCAAGCAACGATCGGTTAAGAGACGACGCGAAACTGTCACTTGATTTTTCTCCATTAGGCATCGTTCCTTCAGTCGTGACGACCATCACGGGGGGTGAGACGGATAGACGCGCACCTACGCATGCACCCAGTACAAGCGCTAGCTCCCATGGCTATCGAACACGGCTGCCTAGTACCAGTGCCACCAGCCATGCTCCGCCACGTGTGGATCTTCCGGAGCCCGATCTCGATGCCTCACTGGCCGACCTGAAACTCACCACCGATGACACTTTTCAGCCTAGTAGCCGCTTCAGCGCGACTACTTATGAGCCCACTGAAGTATCCAGCTCGACAACAAGCCGTCGCACCAGCGTTGATACAGCGTCTCAGTGTACGGAAAACTTCTCTTCGATCATGTCTCGCAAACGACCAGTTCCCAGCGCCGTTGCACCCTCCAAGAAACCCTCCCGCAAACCCACACCTTCACAGGCCTCCAACGAAGATGCGGCGTCCATCGCGCCCACCGAACTCTCGCCGGAAGAACAAACCCAAAATCGCATCGATGCTCTCGAAGCCAGGAAAGATAGCCTTGCTCGGCGTCGAAACAATATCAACACAATCATCCATGAACTGACCCAAGTCATCCAGCCAAGTTCGATCGCCTATGACATGGCTGCCAGGGAAGAAGTCAAAAAGACGGTCTCCAGTCTGAACAATGAACTGGCCGAGATTAAGCGTGAAGAGCACGAGATCGGCCTCAAGCTCTACAGAGCCTGGAAGAAACGAGATGAGCGCAACAACTACGGCGGTGGCAGTGGACTATGGGTTAAACGAGTGACCACTTGAAATTCCAGCCACGCTGCAGTCGTTGGTTGTACAGCATACTTCTCTTCCCAGCTCATTGTTTGCGTCATGCCCTGTCTGATTCGTTTCCTCTTCATCACCTTTTTTGTCTTTATGTCGTGGTGCTGTCCTCTCTTTTCTCTCTTTTTCCCTGGTGCCGGATCTGTATTGGCCGGACCATCTCATTTTCCCGACATTGCGTATACCCTAATTCAAGATTTGATAGGTTTGCATCTGCTTCTCATTTGTCCTGGTGGCATCGACTTCCTTTTTATTTGGCAGCATTCAAACGGCGTTGACAATCTCTTTCTTGCTTGTTTGGAGACTCGTGTTTTTGTGAAACGGATGCCGGTAATTGATCTCATTGATTATCATAACGGGGAATGGCTTCATCTGCATATAAGGACTTGTAATAGGGGTTTGCTACATGGAGTGGGGAAAGAGCACTGGATTGTAAAATAGGTATCCGGGTTTAAAAAAAAAAAAGGGAGCAATAGCAATTGGTCAATACCTAAGATATGAAGTCTTTCATTGTGTTGATTTGTGTGGATAATAGTGTCATTCGTCGCTCATGTTAAGTCATAGGAAATTAATGCAACGGCCTTCGCAGTAAATCCCCAAGTGTATTTATTTCTTTCCCGACTTCTTGATACCCTGCGAACCGGTGTTCAGAGGACCCTTTTTGCCCTGAGTCTTGTCAAGCAGCTCCTTCTTGGCCTTGGCCTCTAATTGTGCGCAAAAGGTATTAACATTCGGTCGTTCAAAAAGGGACAAAAACAAGTATCGCTTTGTAGCAACTCACCGGCACGCTGCTTCTCCTTGAAGGCAAGGTCCTCATCATCAAGATCCTTCTTCTCCTTCTTCGCCGACTTCAAAGGCTTAACCTTGCCACCTATACAAAGAGGGGTAACTGGATGAGCACGAGTCGATATAGGAGGGGTATGGAGCAGCTTACCTTCTCTGCTAGCGCCACCCATAGTGTCGGTATGAGGATGAAATAGAAGATAGAGAGGGGTAGGAAGCGGCGTTCAGGAGGCGAAGGAAGACAACAATGAAGATCGATCGGCTGGGAGAAGGCGAGAAGGAAAAAAAAAAAAGATCTAAAGGGGCTTATCAGCTGCGGGGGGACACTAGCGCCCTATGGGGTTAGGCGCAAAATTTCCTCCCGGGCACGGGACTTCGAAGGTTGACGTTGAACTCTCCATCTCCGCCTCTATCTTCTCCATCATCACATCCCCGTTCACCCACCAATCCACTTATCTGGAATCTTTCTCCTGTTTGATTCTCTTTTTATCTGAATTACTCTGACATACTTCATTATCTTGGTTGATATTCAATTCCGACAGGCAAGGAGACAATTCTATGTTCGATTGAAGAGTCGGTCAGATCATTGGCAAGGGTCGTGGCATATCTCGCCGGTTGGACTTTCTAATATACTTCCCCTTATTGACTTGGTCCTCGGGAGCTTTCTTGCTAACGGACCATTCTCTATCTTCTTCCTAAAGCAACTCTCAAAAGGCCCAGCTGTTAAATTTCCACCCGGTTCTTTTGGCTTGAGTGCATAAGAGAATACAAAACATGGCGTCACGCAGGTCGAGGTCTCCATCGACCCCTTCTGAGGGTGAGATCATCGAGTCAGGCTCAGAGACGAAGGCAACTACGTCGCAACTTCCTCTTAATGGCAGCAGCGTTGACCGTCCCACCAGAGCTAGAACATCGTCGGCGCCCAGATCTTCCTCGCCATCCGTGAGCAGCAGATCCCCTCGCCGCCGGAGGTCCAGATCGAGATCGCGCTCGCAATCTCGCTCCCCTTACCGAGAATACAAGGCAAACAAGCGCCGCCGCAATGATGATGACTATGACGATCGGCGGTTTCGTCCCGAATCCTCTCGCCGCCCGGTGTATCGATCCGATGACAGGTATTATGATCGAGGCCAATCGCACCGGCGTTCGAAACCTTATTACGACTACGACCGCGATGATGATTACGGAAATGGCCTCCGATACAATGATGACTATGGCCGACGTCGGGAAAAGCGCCCTCGCACGCGCAGCCGTTCCCCGTATCGAGAAACTCGGAAACCCAAGCAATATTCGGGTGACGAATGGAAGTCACAGGGGTCAGGGAGTGTTGCCTCTCGGGATAACACCGGGAAGTCATTTACTGAACAGTTAGTGAGCGAACGAGAGAAATCTTCAATCGTCGCTCCAAATTCTAAACCAGATGCTGAAACTCGAAATGATCAGGTCCAGCCGCCTTCTTCCCTTGCAGCTCGTGTTGAAGATAGGTACGTTTTTCTTCCTCTTTCCGTGTTATAGTTCAACTGGCTGATGTTTTTAACTAGCGCAAATGGAACCGAGCATGAGAAGGACGAGCCGCAGCCTGCGGAATCAGTTGATGAGGCAGCCCAAATCGAAGCTCGCCGTAAACGACGTGAAGCCATCCGGGCTAAATATAGAGGGCAAGCGACTCCCATGCGCCTGCAGGCACTCCATATGGACAGCGATAGAGAATCATCCACGCCGGCCGCAAGCGCTAATCAAGTTGCTAGCACAGTTGTATCAGGTACGATGGTTTGGTCCTGTTATTTTGATTCCTCGTTGTAAAATGGCATGCTAACACTTCACTTTTCCATATAATAGAGATGCAAAGCCCCGCTGCCGTGACGCCCAACGAGAGTGCCGGAGAGTTTCCCGATTTCAAGATCGGTAACGACGCTGACCTAGTTAATACCGGAGCGCCTATAGATGGCGCCGAGCAAGACGAACCGTCGGCTGCTGACTATGATCCCACGTTTGATATGAAAGCGGAAAGCCAAAAACATACAAGCGAGGACGTTTCCGCCATCACCTACGATGAGACACAGACCACTAAACAGGACCTCTTGCTTCCGGACACGGCCCCGGTCGAGCCAGCCCAGCCAAAGGAGAAGGACCCCTACGACATGTTCGCAGAAGATGATGGCGATGACATGTTTGCGGAAGATACACATGAAACAACGCAGCCGGCACATGCTTCGGCCACCTCCGCCGTTCCTCAACCGCAGGAGTTAGATATCAGTATGATGGATAACTGGGATGACCCCGAAGGGTATTATAATGTGCGGCTTGGTGAGTTGATTAATGGACGGTACCACGTCCAGCAGAATCTCGGAAAGGGCATGTTTTCTTCGGTCGTACGCGCAACGGACTCGAAGACCGGGCAATTAGTCGCGGTCAAGATCATTCGGCAGAACGACACAATGCGGAAGGCCGGTTTGAAGGAGGTGAGCATCTTGGAGCAACTTCACGAGGCCGACCCCGAGGACAAAAAGCATGTCATCAAATTTGTGCGGCATTTTGACCACAAGGGGCACTTGTGCATGGTCTTTGAAAACCTCAGCATGAACTTGCGCGAGGTGTTGAAGAAATTCGGACGAGACGTCGGGCTGAACCTGCGAGCAATTCGAGCATATGCGCAGCAGATTTTCCTCGGACTCAGCCTCCTCCGCAAGTGCAACATCCTCCATGCGGATCTGAAACCCGACAACCTGCTGGTCAACGAGCAGCGCAATATCCTCAAGGTCTGCGATCTGGGGTCTGCTTCGCCTGCGACCGATAACGAGATTACGCCCTACCTAGTCAGTCGGTTCTACCGGGCGCCAGAAATTATCCTGGGGATCCCCTACGATTACGCCATTGACGTGTGGTCTATTGGCTGCACCCTCTTCGAACTCTACACGGGGAAGATCCTCTTCACGGGTCGAAACAACAATCAGATGCTGCGGTCCATCATGGAATGTCGTGGCAAATACCCGCCGAAGGTGCTGCGGCGGGGATCGCTGGCACACATGCACTTCGATGACATGCTGAATTTCCACAGCACGGAGGAGGATAAGATCACCGGGCGATTGACCACCCGGATTCTCGACTTCAAGAAGCCCACGCGCGACCTGAAGACAAGACTATTGGGCAAAGGCACTCGAGGGATGTCGGACAGCGAGGCGAAAGAACTGACGCTATTTGTGGATCTGCTGGATCGCTGCCTGAATCTGAATCCCGAGAAGCGTTGCACGCCAGCGGAGGCGTTGAAGCATCCCTTCATTGCGCGGCCCAAGACCTAAAAAAGGCATCCGGATGGAAGGAAGAGCCGAGATCGCCATCGGTGGATTTCTTCCCCGAGGCGAAACTCAATCTGTTTTTTTTTTTATGTATATAATTGTGTCATAGTAGACAGGGAGCGAAGGCTTAGGGAAACTGCTGGAATCAGAACAAAGCTCGAATTTGGGGACCATGTCTTCATTCGCCCCTTCGGACCATAAAGAGATAAGGCGACCTTGCCACCGATCTGACGAGCGATCACGTAGTCTAGGACGTAGGACATAGGATGGAAATTGGAAGCGGACAATGACTCGGGCAACAGGGCCCCAAGCCGACCCAAGCGTAGGGAAGCGGAGTCAAAAGAGGCGCGAAAGGTGGCAAATGATAAAGGGACCGAAGGAACTCTTTGAACCTTCCAGCTCAGTCTAGCTTAGCAGGCGGCAAAGATACGATGTACCACGGAATAGCTTGACCGGCCACAGATAAAATATCAGACAATAATAATAATAATAAAAAAAAAAAAAAAAAAGGGATCGACCGGGTGGACGGATGCAGTATCGACTTTTCTCCGTGCGTCTATCGGTTTTTGATTGACAGGCCGGCTTACCCTGGCCAATTCCTGTAGGGGACCGTGATCCATGGGTAGATGCTTCCTCACTTGTGTAATGTTGTTGTCCTCAATCCGTCCGACGTGCTGGAAAGGTTTGCGTCATCGTCTATTATATCCGATTTACGACCTGAACCAGGGAATGGGCGAGAAAGTCCGGGGTCCATGGATGACTCCGGTGGTGGTTGATTGCCTTACAGGTCCGATTGAACCCCTTTCTTTGGAGAATATGAAATCAGATTCCATGTCTGAATAGGACGTCCGAATTCACAGAAGGGGGGGGGGACACCGATGAAGTCATGCTGACGAGGTTGATCGGCTGGCTACACGAACTGCTACAAGAGTACAGTACGGAGGAAGAGTAATTAATTAATAGGTGCTGATGTAGGGGAATGGGTGGATACATATGATATGAGATGATATCTGCACCGACTCTGTACATACATAGCCGTACATACACCGTGGTAGTCTAAGTACCTGTGCTACATCGAGCACGAAGAATCAACCCCCTTGCTGGCGATACTTTCAGAAAGCCATGGCTATTGAAAGGGGGGGGGGGGGGGGGGGGGGG
>NGZO01000001.1:1430242-1525570 GCA_002215965.1 Aspergillus persii
GGGGGGGGGGGGGGGGGGGGGGGGGGGGTAAGAATCAGATGAATATGCGATTATCCGGGGTACAGAGGGCAAGGCGATGCAGGCAGCCGAGAGAGGTCAGCATGGGTTCTATTTTGATTTTTGGCACAACGTCCATGACTATAAATAATAATAATAGTTAGTATTAAATACAATCGTAAGAATCAGGATCAGAATCATCAATAATCAATAATCAATAATCCACGCGATCACTTGATGCTCGAATAAACTTTGGCCTTGCGCCCAGAGGGGGAATTGAACTCTCAGACGACAAGGCAAAAGGCAAAACGAACACGGGACGCCTTGCCTTTTCGTGGTCCGAGCTGAAAGGCTCCGCCCTCGCCCAACGTGGCCGCAGTGCAGCCAATCGACGCTTCTCGAAGACGCCCCGCCTTGCCTCACTTTTCCGACCTGCCTTGGCTAGTATAATTACGGCCAACGAGTCTAGGGAGTAGGGAGTATGCGTATACGCATAGTATGGAGATGGTATGGAGTCCTGTGAAGGTGACTAGCCATACTTCGTGCTGCCAGTCTGCCAGTCTGTCACTACGCAGTAAGTGCAGAGTACTGTATGCGTACTTGTACATCCTTCTTCTGAATGTCAATCCAGTCCACGCCGACGCTACACAACAGTCACGGGCTCTGAATGCTCCGACCGTGAGACTGAGATGTCATCGTCATCATCACCGTCGTCGTCTCCATCGCCATCTCAGACAAGGCGTCCTGCCGAGCCCTGCCGAGTGTCAAGTCACAGGTGTCAAGACTCAACACTCAGACTTCTTCCCGGTCTGACCAATTGCCCCGAGCGTCTAGAACTTGAGCTGGCCGTTCGACCCGTGGTTATTTCCCGCCCCCCCTCGGCCATGATTCGTGGGATGCGCCGGAAAAGGATAGGCTTTTGTGGTTCGGGGATCTCGAGCTTGCCGCGTTGAACCTTGACATGGCAGATGTGGAGAGGAGCGAGAGGAGAGGAAAAAGAGACTTCTAGACCCCCGAGACACTCCCAGTCCCAGACTCCCAGGTTCACTTGCCTGGTGTGGAAGGGGCTGCGTGGTCTGGGTCCTCTCCCGTCGTCTCAGGCTTCTTCTCAGCACGGCACCGGAAACCCGGGCCTTGTTTTTCTGTTGCCATTCCGGGGTTGTTTCTGGATTCTCTCGAAAAGGGACGGTACTTTGACGGAAAGGAAAAAGCATAAGGGGTCCCATGCCGGCCGTACGGCGTAAGTTCAAGGCGAACGCATGGCAAAACAAGATACTCTGTAGAATATAGACTAGGTCGACCCAAAAAACAGTCAAGGACCTAGATGGTAACACCATCCCGGTGGAGCCGGTCAAGTCTACGCAGTACATCTGTACACTGTACATGCTGTGGTCAGTAGTGTCGGGACTCTCAGCATCAAGGAGTGAGTGTGAGCTGGCAAACTGGCTGGGTACAAACTACAGAAGTTTGTCGGGATGGTTGCGACTCTTGACTTGATGGACAGATGTCCTCCGGGACTGTAGTCTGTATACTGGCTACCTAGTCCCTACAGGCTACAGGCTACAGGCTACAGGTCCGGTGGCACCCGCTGGTCGTGATTCTGCCCGCATCTGAGTCTGACTGCGACTCCATCATTACAGGATGATTGATGACGATCAGCGATGGATTGTCCTATCCCAAACCACAACCACTCCGGAAAGGGGAGGGGGAGAGTCTGAGACGGAGGGAGACAGAGACAGAGAGAGACAGAGAGAGACAGAGAGAGACAGAGAGAGAGAGAGAGAGAGAAGTGGGTCAGCCTCCAGCCTCCAGCCTCATTTCTGCATTTCCACATTTCCTCAAAGAAAAATGGGAAAAGAAAAAAGAAAAAAGAAAAAAGAAAAGAAGGCAAACAACCTCCTTACGGCCAGACACGACCAGGGTCGGCCTTGTTCAACCGCCCAGTCATCCGTGCGCAGCCAATGGAACGAACGGCAGATATGCAAGTGTGAGTGGGCCGCGCGCTGACTGGCCCGAGAGGCCAACCTGTCACACCCTCCGTCACGCACACCGCCTCCTTTGAAGGCGACGTAACCAAGTCGTCCTCTGAGTCTGAGTATATTCATTATTATTATTATTCTTCTTCTTCTTATTATTACAGAGTATTATTGACGGACTCGGAGATTTACCTTTCGTGGGGACTCTACAGAGTATATTCTGTAGAGTACAAACTATGTACTCTCCAGACTATACCAGGTTATGTATGATACTACGCAGTATGTGATCAAAGACTGGGGCCAAGTCAATCCGCCAAAAGAAAAAGAAAGTTCGAGTCTTCGACCTCTTCTTCTTTCCATCGCCTCCGGTACAGCCACGGCGGCCAGGGCCGGTGCCATCTGGTCCTTGCGCTGCCTTGTGACCAAACTGCCCATCGTTTTTCCCTTAGTAAAGTTCTGAATCTCTCTCTCTCTCTCTCTCTCTCTCTCCACGCACTCGTGCCAGGTTGACTCATCCGTTTCAACCATTTGCCTGAGGGGCCCGGCCCTGGCCGGTGGAGCCGAGCAGTTCCCCTCCTTTCCTATTTGCGGACCCTCAACTAGTCGAAGCATCATCATACATCGAACAATCCGTAGTCCGGTGGAGTCGCCCCTCCCCCGTCGCCACTCGCCTTCCAATCAGCGCCCGAAGGCATGGCAGTGCATGCTTAACATGTAACGGAGGCCGTGGAGGGGGGCGTTGATGACCCTCTTCTGAGGTAATTCCTCTGGGCCTCCCCCCAATCGTCTGACCACGAGTGGTTTAGACTATTCCTCTTAGCTATTATTATTATTATTATTATTGTTATTATTATTATTCTTTTGGGGGGTGGAAATTATTACGCCGGTCCCCCTTTGCCATCCCATTCCATCCTCCCTTATCGTTCATCTATCATCGCCCTCGACCCTACTTATTATTCCCTCCCCATAATACTACTTTCCCTCTCTCTGTCTCTCTCTCTCTCTCTCTCTCTCTCCCTCCCTCCTCCTCCTCCTCCCTCCTTCCCTTCTAGTTTGTTCGTGCTCGTCTTCTTTCCCTTTTCTCTTGTTTCCTTTTGGCTTCCCTGCCGTCCATCCATCACATTACCTTCGATCCGCCTGCCGTTACTGGTGTTTTTAATTTGCCTCCTATTTTTATAATCCGGTTTATCATTTCTGTTCTTATGTTGCTATAGTTCCTCTTTTTTCTTTTTCTTTTTTTTGCTTTTCTCCTTTTGGAACTTCTGGACATATATCATCTGCCCTTCCGCTTTCCCCCAATAATACCAAGGACCATTCCCCCTCCCCTTTTCCCCGTTGCTGTCCGATCGATCTATCCGCTTGGGACACATCTCTGCACACATACCTGCATAACAACGACATACTACAATACAAAAAGGAACTCCTATCCCGACCGGTCGGATTTAAACCACCTGGAATTCCTGTGGTAGTTCTTATTATTTGTTGTTGCACGCCTGTCTGTGCAACGGTCTGAATCGTCATCGCCAACGAACTTGGACCAGTCCCGAGGATTTGATTGCTTGGTTTCTGTCCGCTTACAACAACTTCATTCCTTCAATGGCTCCCTGACTCCAGGCGACTTCTCTCCTTTGGTGCTGCTATATATGACCACCTGCTGGTTAATTTGGATGCTTTGAAGACCTATTGATCCCCATCCCGGATTTTGGACCCCGTTATATTACTGCTCCCAGGAATTCTTCCAAAGGTCCCTAGATCTCTCTGATCGACTACTAGTCCCGGCGAGGACAACCCCCCCCCCCCCCCCCCCCCCCCCCCCCCCCCCCCCCCCCCCCCTTCTGGATTATCTTGTGCCCTTCATCGTCAATTCCAGTTTCATCTTCCACGGGAACGGATCAGGAAAAAAAAATAAACAAAAAGAAAAAAAAACGATCTCAAGTTTCACCCCCTATCGACAAAGCTCTTCCCACTTCCCACCATGCTTCCCCCAACTCCCCCGGTAGGCATATATCCTCATATGCTACCAACTCCTCCCCCTTCTCCCCCTATCGCCCGCTGTTATGCCCCGGAAGACCGTTTGGGGTTGCTCCTGGCCAACCGGCTGGAGCTGACCAGCATCTTGGGAGTCGGCGCCTATGGCGTCGTCTACACGGCCGTTGACATTCATACTCATGTCCTGTATGCTGTCAAGGCCCTCAACAAGGCCGGACTGGATCCCCGACAGCTCAAGTACCAACAGAGGGAGATCAAACTGCACCATTTGGCCAGCCAACACCCCAATGTGGTTTCCCTAGTCCGCATCATGGATTCCGTCGACTGCACCTACGTGGTCATCGAGTTCTGCCCCGAGGGTGATCTGTTCTCTAGCATCACCGAGAAGGGTAACTTCATTGGCAACGACCACTTGGTTAAGCGCGTCTTCCTCCAAATTCTGGATGCGGTCCACTTCTGTCATTCCGTCGGGATCTATCACCGGGACCTCAAGCCGGAGAACATTTTGGTAACGGACCAGGGATTGACGGTCAAGCTTGCTGATTTTGGCCTTGCTACTGCGGACCCTTTTACCTCGGATTTTGGTTGCGGATCTACATTCTACATGTCACCAGGTATGTCTCCACCTTTTCCCCCTACTCCTATTCTACAACAGACTTGAAAGCCATGCTAACTGCTTTGGAACCCTCCGAAGAATGTCAACAACCGAATCCACGACCCATGTCCTGGTATGAAAGCGCACCCAATGACGTCTGGAGTCTAGGTGTTATCCTCGTCAACCTCACGTGCGGCCGTAACCCCTGGAAGCGTGCCTCCGTTGAGGATTCCACCTTCCGGGCGTATCTCAAGGATCCTATGTTCCTCAAGTCCATTCTCCCCTTGTCGGATGAGATGATCTGTATACTGAGCCGCATCTTCGAATGCGACCCTACCAAGAGGATCACCATTCCCGAGCTTCGCAGCTTGATCTTGGACTGCCCTCGGTTCACGATGAACCCTGCGACTCCGTGGGACCATGTCGACGGGTCCCTCCCAGGAGACTACGTGAACAACCCTCAGGTCCCGGATCAACTCCCGATGAATGTCTACAACTTCCCCTCTTCTACTTCCTCGTCTGATTCGTCATCGCACTACTCAGATTCGTTGCAGTCGGCCGTCTCGGATGCCTCTTCGTTCACTGAAGGGTATGCCGACCTTGACAGCGTATCGTCGATGTCCTCAGTCGGAATGGATCCCGAGATGGATTGCTGCAAAGACGATTTCCCGCAGGCGGACTCCGTCGCATGTAGTGATCTTCCCGAGCCTCTCGTGGTGTCCCATCCCTTCACTATTCCCATTCCCGTGTGTTGAGGTGATTTCAAGTATCCTCAACCTCGAAACATCGAAAGGAACAAAAAGAAACAAACTCTTCTTTTTTTATACATACCCCCTACACATTTAACGCAGGTTTACGATTGCACGCCATTGATTTCAACTTGTCCCCCTAGGACTTCTCTGGATCCTCCCGGAATATTTTCGATTCTTTCTGGACTACGTCTTGCATTTCCAGAAGCGAGTGTATAATTTCCACAGGGCGAAAAGCCTTGGAGACCGGGTTTTACCTTCTGCACATACGTCTAATTTTTCTTTCGCTCTTTTGTCCCCTTTAGCCCATCTGGACCGTTTTCCGGATTCGAGGATAATTATTTCCTTCTCCTTTTCGATGGATGGACTGCCCCTTTTGGATTTTGGTTTCTTATCTTTTACGTCTCTTTGCCAGCCAGCGCGCTGCAAACAGAAACCGTGGAATATGTTTTAGTATTTAATATGTCACCATTGGGCGGAATTCTGTGGGATTTCTCTGTTTTTACGGATTGCGGAGATTTTTGTTGCGATTTTTGTTGATGAAATGGGTGACTTTGATTTTTTGCAGGGTGTTTACTGGCGTCGGATCGATGGGATTGAAAGAAGAAAAGAAATACCCCCAAGAAAGCATTGTTTTTTATTTTTGATTTTCCACTTCTTGGTTCTGCATGGAGTTGTTGGCATGGAACACTCTCGTTCTGATATCAAGCTTTGATACCGAGGTTTCTTTTCATATCTTGATTCTTTCTTCCTTATACCTTTCCTGATCCTTTGATTTCCTTTTTTTACTTTCTATTTTGATCATCATTTTGATCGTCTCTTTTCCTCTTCCTATAATCTGTTGATAAGATACGTGATTGACATCGGGGTTATATTTTTTTTTTCGTTATATGCTCCTTATTGTCAAATGTTCTGGACAAACTGTACGTTTCAGTTCAGCGCCAGGATTCCTGCGCCCCTGTTGGGATTTGGGATTTGGCCCGGGGAAAAGGAATCGTCGCCCTGGTTTCGGGGGGGCCATGAAAGCAAGCAATGCATGCACCCAAGAAACCAAAACCAAAAAAAAGAAAAAGTCCAGCCAACTCTTTGCTTGATTTGTGATACGATGATACGATGATATAAATAGAGATGTGACGACTATCACGGAAACTGTGCGAGTATTAGGTAAACAAGGCGGCGCTTAGCTGCAACCGTTGATGTTTGAAATGACTTACTTTTGCCTTTACTGGCTCTTTAGACACTGCATGTCCTGCTGTTCACAGGGCAGGGCGCTTAAGTTGCATGGCATGGAATACCGGTTTCAGTTCTATAATTGGAACAGACCATCGGTATTGAATCATATCAAATGCATCCAATTCTTAGATATACTTATTACTCTCTCTTACCTACCAGCTGGTCTGCTGTCATGACTAACTACTCCACAGTCCAGTCCAGAACAGATGTGCAGTACAAACGCACCGACCAAGCACCCCTGAGACACATGATCTAAGTATTCCGCCCTCCAGTTACTCGGATTGTTTCGCCCGTCACATACGCAAACAGTGGGCTGGCCACTGCCAGGATCGACTTTGCCGCCTCCGTGGGGCTACCTGGCCTTCCCAGTGGAATGTCTGGATACTGCGGTGCTGCTGCTGCCGCCTGGCCCTTCCGACTCTCCAGCTGCTTCCCGGGGATGCCCAGCGCCACTTTGGTGCCGTCAGGCGTGGTGATGAAGGCGCCGTCCTCCTTCGCGGCCGTCAGTCGCGTAGTGATGTGTCCGAAGGCGATGGTGTTGGCGCGCACCCCAAAGGCCGGGCCCCATTCTTTGGTGATAGTTTTCGTAAGTCCGACAAGGCCGGCTTTGGCAAGAGCGTAGTTTGCTTGGCCTCTGCGTGGTGGTCAGTATAGAACATCGCCGATCAGTGTGGAGATGCAACAATGTATAGAACAAAACATGAATAAAATATGATGAGAGAAAGAAAAACATACGCATTCCCATGCAATCCACTCGTGCTACTGATGTTGATAATCGACCGCGGCTCCCCATCCTTGACGCGGAAATACTTGGCCGCCGCGCGCACCAGCTTAAACGGCGCCGTGTTGTGGATGGCCAGCATCGTGTCCCATTGCTTATCGGTGATCTAGTCCAGCCTTAGCATATTTATACGTAGGTAAGATACACAGCAGGGAAAGAAAAGAACATACCTTATGAATGACGCCGTCCCACGTAAATCCCGCATTGTTCACAATGATATGGATCTTGCCGTTGCCAAAATCCGCCGCCTTTTGGACCAGCGTCTCGATGTATTTATCGTCCAGGACGTCGCCGACCACGGCCAGTGCGCGAGCTGCACCTCCGTGGGCGGCATTGATGTTGTTGACTGTTGCGGTAGCCTTTCCTGTTTTGCTCTGTTAGTAGGTGGGTTTTCTATGGGTGCGATGAATGCTATTCTCGGTTCATGTGTGTATGTATGAAGGGATGGATGAAACGACTCAAGCGAGACGTAGAAGCAAATACATAAGACTGGAAGGATAGAATTGATGAAGAATATGAGTACCCTGGTCAACGTCTGCTACTATGACTTTGGCACCCTCGTTCGCGAACAGAGTGGCCGTCTCCGCGCCAATGCCCTGGCCGGCGCCGGTGATGATGGCTACTTGGTTGGCGAGCAGGCCGCTGGGATAGGTGAGGTGCGAGGCGATCTGGGAGACTCGGGTCGCCATTTTCTCTGATGGGGTTTCTTCTGGAATTGGTACTGGGGAGAGGGAGAAGTGGGAGAAAGTGATGGGGAAGGAGGGAAGGAAGTATATATAAGCGGGAGGGGGCGGCAATTGCCGAGGCCCGGGGAAGGCGGGACCGAGAAACGACGGGACGTTCTTTGTCTGGACTTCAAGGCTTCAACTTTGGACTAAAACTCGAATTAAATAAGATAAAACATAACAGAGCCAGCTAGAATTAAAGAGTACACTCCGAAGGATGGGTATATACGTCAACGACAATGGCAATGGCAGATACAGGGCATCATGCCCTGCAGAAATGCCTCCACCGCCGTCTCAAACCCCCGGGTGATCTGCTGCAGCCAGCTGCCTTCCAGTCCCTCGCTGTTCCCGGACGTGCTCAGCTCAATCACTTCCTTCAGGAGCCGAAGAATCTCCTGTGTCTTTTGCAACCGTCCATGAAGTAGGAATCGTCGCACCCGACGTGTCTCTTCAACGCCCATCTCATACTCGCCGTATCCGACGGGGAGCGGCGTCGGCACGGACACCGTCCCGGACGGTGGCAGCCGGTCAATGCCGCCGTTCGTGTACTCGTAGGCCACCCAGTAGTCGAAGAGCTGCATGATGAAGTCCAATGTGGACACAGAATGGAGTAAGCTGGTGTTGTCCTTGTGGCAGCCCGTGCACTGGAGGAAATCGTGGCACACTGCCAGTGCCGCCTGGATGGCCTGGAGACTTTGGTCAAACCGCAGCTGCAACGGGTCCGCGACCATATGTCGAAGACGGCTCATGTGGAATCCGAGAGCATCTCCACATTCACACGTCGGCTGAAAGGCGCTGGGAATGTGGACAGCGAGTGGGAAGCTCGTCAGCCCTTTGGTGATGAATTCCTTTTGGAGGAAGGTCGGCGACATAGATGCATGCGCTGTTATTGGGTCGCTGCTCGATGGCGGCAAGGAATCGCCGTACGGCGACGCGTAGTCCATGCTCGGTGTCTCGTTGAACGGCATGCACGAATGCAGCGTGGGGTGGGCATCCTGGCTACTGGGACTCTCTGATGGACTCTCGCGGCTCTCTGGCCCCCGCTTCTACCGGTATAAGCCGTGTTAGACCACGTAGGGAAGTTGAGAGAGGCGCACAAGAAGAAAGTATAGGTGAGTGCTAGGAAAAGTAACGTCACTCTACCTGATGGTCAATACTTCGATCCATCCCATAACTCCCATACCGTTGCTCAATACCCTGGAGGTCCTTGTCTGTCGGTCCGCTATCGGATCCCCGTGATGCAGGTTTGCCCTCGGGGAGCTGGCCCAGTTTCCTCAGCGTGGACCGGTTTTTACTGCCCTTCGGCTTGCCCGACCGATTGGCAACGCGGTATCGACACGACAGCCCGTGACGGAGGCATCGGATGCACGTGTTCTTTGCCCCCAGGTTACATTTCACCTTGGATTGACGGCAGTTCTCGCACGCGGCCCGCAGCTTGGGTACATCCCCTGTGCTGCTAGGGTTCTGATCGGTTTCAGAGAGCATCGCGTTGACTGAAACAAGAGGATACTGCAGGTAAAGGGGGGGAAGGAAGGGAGAGAAAGATGACGGGGAGGAAAGAGGGGGCAGGAAGTGAGTCAGAAAAGATACCGGGCTGGACTAGAGAAGAGAGAGGCTTGTATATGTGCTGTGTTCTTGCGGTCAAAAGGAACCTTTTCATGCCATGTAAGGTCGACCGGTCTCGTCCCAGAAAATCAGGCAGCGTTTAGTCGGATCCGGAGATAATAGAACCAAGATCAGGAGAAAAAAGAACAAAAACGATCGGCGCTAAAATTGACGTTCCAAAGCTAAGACTCTATATAGTCTCCCGTTCTCTCTCTCGCTCCTCACAATGCAACGCGAGCATAAACACGATTCGTATCAGGATTTGTGAATTGACGGGAACCGCATATGAAGTCAGCCGTTGTGAAACCCGACAAAATTTCATCTGATCCACCACGCATGGAGACGCCAGCAATCGTGGCCAGTAACCCTGCCTGCAGCTCCTCACAGACAAGTCCAACTGACCCCCAAATCTTACTTGTCCAAAAAGGCAAATGCCAAATTGCTTGGCCCTTGCCCAAATACCCTCTGATAGGAGACAATAAGCGGGAGCCACTTGGCTGGAAATTTCCACCACGGAGCAGGAGCCTGGGGGAATAAGCTCAAGTGCAACCATAATGGCCCAGGCAATCCAGCAAATTGCATCAATCAACTTGCGCATTTCAGAGTTGCCATTGCCGTCTGACGTAGCATCCAATGACGAGAACCTTTTTTTTTTCTCCCAAGCGGCATGCAGGCCAGCACACCATGTGAGCTGTAACCGGTGCAGGAATGAATCTCTATTCGCCCTGTTGAAGATCCCAATCGAGCGGTGAAGACTTTATCCTTTTGAAGAACCCTGCTCATGCTTCCAGAGCCGAAGTCTGGGTAGGCATGTCTGGATCGTAGTCCGTTCTTTATTTTTATTTTATTTTTTTTCTCTTCAAGTCAACGCTCACTGCCTTAAATAGAAACTTCGGCAATAAGATCTCTCGAATGTCTAGCTTTGCTCATCTCCCGAATTCTGACTTGCACACATGCCGTGATGTCAGCAACTGGGAGAAGGAAAGAAGAGGCGGACGGGAGGGGGGAGGGAGGAAAGGCTGATTTCGTATCATCGGTAATCTGTCAGCATAGCATCGTGCGAATATTCGCATGTCACAAAGGGATGTTAAAAAAAAGGCTATTGTTGAGCGACAGTTAGGTGACTGTCACATTGTCGCTCTCACCAAGCACCACCTCCCTAAGTGTACACCGCCCGTGTGATCTAAGGAGCCTTTCGCTTCCCCCCTCCCCTCTGATTTGAACGAATCACATAGTTGAAGTTCAGAGGAGACAGCTGTCTACCAGCCCACTGTGTCTGTAATCAAACGCCCTCAGCAGCCCGGTCAGATGAGCAACGGCGGCGCACACCACCAACACATGGAATATTTGATGCGAGCTGCCCCAAAGATCGAATCGCCCAGGGCACAGTCGTTCTGGCACTCGAGCTGCATAGACCCCAGCTCCCAGGATATACAGAAAGCCCTGAAGAAGGAGCCATTCTAGGCCAATTTGGAGCGTCATCTGGTGCAGCCCGTACAATTGCAACCCGTGGATCACGGGGAACACTGCTGACAGGCCCATACCGACAAACATGGCCGCACGGAAAGGCCGCCACCGAGGAGTCCGGAACCAAGGAAGAATGGAAACAATGGCGCAGCCAAGACCCAAGGTGCAGATCATCATCCAATACAGTCGTTGCAGATGCGGTGCACAGTAGAACCCAAAATATACACTAGGAACGAAGCTGCCCACGATCAGGCCTACAATCCCGACGTAGTCGAAGGAGTTGCCCACACGGGCCACAAACGGGGAGTGATTCGAAATCGTATGGTACGTCGCGGACATGCCCAGGCAAAACGCCGCACCGGCAAAAAAACATCCGAATGCCACGAGGTCCGCACGGGTCGCCGTCTCATACCGCGGCGCTAAAACACGATGCAGCCAGACGGCGGCCGGAACCGCCAACAGCGAGGGTAGCAGATGCGAGTAGATGTTCACCGTCTCGTTGTGAAGATAGGTCAACGACTGCAACGAGAGCAAGAACGAGAAGGAGGCGGGCCGATACCCAGTATGGATGTGCTGGTTGTCCTTCTGCCAATGAGGCAGATCATCCCAGTGAAGAAGCTTTTTGATGACCTGAGGGGGCTTGCTCCCTAGGACAGTCGTAGCTGCACCGTCGGCCGTGGGCTGGCTGACCGGATGACTCTCTGTGGGGCGACGTTGGCGAGTCGGCATGATGTTCACCTGCAGCAGGGTACTTCTGTGATTGTACTTCTGTTGTAGTTATTGATTGGCCTGGGACTATGTGGTAGGAAGTACCGGAGGAGACTGGAAAATAAACCGAAGAGATAGATCAAACACTTGCGCAGGGGATCGGCACAATGGGTATATAAATAACTCTCAGGCCGCAGGAACCGAGGATCGACTGCAGGTTGGCAATGAAATGAACGGAGCATGCCAGAACAAGCGACCTCGGCCTCCCCGCTGGCAACAGGAGGTTGACCGCAGTCGAGGGTTGTTAACTTGTTGGGGATCAACGGACGAGCGACGGACGAACATCCATGCCATTGTTGGGCCGGACAAACGGTGCAAACATGCCGCGGCTTTTCTCCCGCCCGACTTCGTTCTTTTCCTTCCCTTCCCACCTCCTCCCCTTCAACTCTCTGGAAATGACCGAAGGCAGACCCCATCGCGCCATGACAGGTCGCTCCCCACACCCCAAATGGCCCGGTAGCCGCCTGAAGCCCATACCCGTGTCGGACTCGTTGGAGTCGGTGGGGTTTGTGTCGAAGGGAGATCGCAAGTATGTCCGCTTGCCCCCACGTGGAAATCGGTCTCCCAACGATGATCCCTCCTGACCGCGCTGGCAGATTGCTAGACCACAGGGCCCAAAAGGATTACTACTCTAAGATTGTAGAACGGTATATGGCGTTCTGTGCTCGCCATGCTAAAGATCTAGATGCTGCATTGGCATCGCTTCCTACCAACGCGTCCGGTGACGCAACTAAGAATCCCCCGGCCGCTCTGGCGCCTTCCGGCTCTAAATCCTCGGGCCCTTCGCCCGCCTCGGAGTTATCCACGCTGCTTCTTTCTCTTCGCAAGCTCCGAGAGGCCGTCCTGGCCACGGCATCCTCAGTCCCCGTGTCGTTCTCCCAGCAGGTCCATACCTTTTCAATCAAGCTGTCGATCCAAGCCAAACATCCACCCTCGTACTTTCCTTCGCTTCGCTACCTTCTGGAACATCTCCACTCCCCATCACACCCGCTACCCGACTCCGAGGTAAAGGACCTCATGTCATATCTGATCCTGGACTTTGCTTGTCGGCAGGATGACTTGGGAGCTGCTTTCGAACAGCGCGCCCGAGCCCGTAGTCGATACAGTTTCCAATCGCAAACCGTTGATCGTGTCTTGAATTCATTGGCTCACGATAACTGGGTGGTCTTCTGGCAGGTTCGGCAGGAAGTGGATTCCTCAATGCGGGCGGTGCTGGACTGGGCCGAGGATCGAATGAGGAGACAAGCGCTGAAAGCGGTTGGTCGGGCCTACCTCAGTGTCGGCGTGCAGTGGATCACCGAGGGCTGCACAGGAGATCCCAGCTGGACCTGGGAGAAACTGGCGGAGAAAGAACAACTGGGTTGGCAGAAGGAAGGCGACATAATTATTATTAAAAAGCCCAAACAGAAAACCGAAAAGAACCTTGTATCAATCAAAGAAAATGCACCATGACGGTCCTTGCCAGACCCATTGCATTGTTGCACCTCTGATATTGAGATATACCACGCCATATGCTGTGATTGGCATTGGCTTGAAGGAATGCTATTCAACCGATACCCTGCATCGACTTTCTCGAGGTGCCTATCTCTGTCTAAGTAGGCTCACAACTTGAAATCAACGCTCGGGCGATCCAAATTGAGGTCTCCGGTAACCGGTTGTTGAGCGACGGTGTCCACGAGCGCCGATTTTAACATATCAGCCTTATCTGAACAGAGCTCGTAGACTGTTGACAAGTTAAACACCAGGCTATAGAAGGATTGATTAGTTTGAACCAAGGATTCCAGAACTTCTCGAGCCTGTGGAGAGTTAGCAATACGTCCTAAGGGCTAAATGGATGGGATGAAAACCTCATTCAATCGCCCAGTGTACAGTAGACACACGGCCATATTTTGTGAGATCATAGCCTCGTCGGGTCTTTTAGTGCCATTGTCCAGGATGGCCTTCCACTCTGATACCGCATCGCTGTATCGCCCCTCGGCCATACTGAGAAGAGGTTGATATATGGCTCCTGTTTTATCTGATTCATTAGATAGCTTCTGCGCCGCATCGAGGTCGCCAATCAAAAGGAAAAGAAGCGCTTTTCTCAGCCTGTTGATTTCGCTTTCGGCAGGGGATGTTTGCAGGCTGTGCAACGATCTTCTGGCCGCGTTGAGGTCTCCCATTTCAACCAGTGCATTTACGCTCCTGATCCCAAGGTCCGAAAGTCTCTCCTTCCAGATTTGTCGTTCTTCTGGAGATATATCTGGCCGCATGATCTCCCTCCTAGCTTCTAGGCCGATCTCAAAGAGACCACCGATTCCTCTGCGTGGGTCGCCAAAGCCGATACTCTGCAGTCGAACAGCCAATACTCTTAGGGGCCAAGGTACAATATGACGTGGAAAAGTCGGGTGTTTATGATCCGACTCCGAGGACTCAGGCTTTAGCTCCGAGTAGTAGAATGTCGAGCTCAGATCTTCGAGGGCTTTGGATTCCTGCGCTGCAATGACAGGATTGCCAGACAGTTCCAGGCACGCGAGCCGCGTGTAGAAAAGCGAGAAAATGAGCTTGATATCGGTAGCAGCTACCGAAGAAGAAGTCAAGATGGTTGCACTGAGGTAGGCCGCCAATAGAAAGTGGCCCTCTGCTAGCAATCTCTCCAACGTGGCGAGTGTTTGGGTCAACGACTCATCTGATGCGGGAGCAACAAACTCCGCGCGCAACGCGGGGGGAATGTCAACTTGCGATAAGGAGTGATAGACATCATACCGCAGAAGGTAGGAGAGGTCCTTCACCGAGTCCTGGGGGAGTTCATCGGGAACCAATGGATCCAGAGCAGCGAATGATTCCCCGGAGTAGCTACCACGGTCGGCCACGCTTTGTTTCTGCGGCGTACCTAGGAAGCTCAAGGGGCTTCATGCTGTTAGTACGATGCTTCCAGGCCTGCGTCGAAAATGCCATCGCTTACTCGTCCGGGCCATCCAGAGGCCCTCTTGTAGAACTACGAGGTCGAGACGCTGGGAGCAATCAGCCAAGACCTGAGGTTAACTTTGCTAAAGAACTTACACCGCGAGATATTGCGACTGTGGCTGTGATTGTGACCGTGACTATGGCCTGTGGACTCCATGGTAGGGAACAATCTATAAAAGCCCGCAGGAGATGTGGATGGGGATATTAAAGGGGAAGGGATCTAAATCCATGGCAATACAAGAATGGATGGATGCCTGAGGGATTCTGCCGGGGGCGGTCAGGGGATCGACCAGATCAGGCAAGCTGGCCCATTCGTGGCAACCGTCAATCGCGTCTATTATCTCTACCTTTTATCTATCTACCCCATCTACTCCCCCTTCCCAGATCGCCCCAACTGCGATCCTCCCTGGTCTAGCACAAACTCCTACCCTTGGGATTTTCATATCATACAACAAAACTACTCAAACCCCTTCCTACCCCCACATACCGACACCATGACTTTGGCTGAGGAATTCCGCTCGAGAAACTTCAGTATGTTTTTCCAGTGTTTACTCTTTGTTCGGTGAGATGGACTCCAAGGGAGCTGACCACTATCTATCTAGGTATCTACGGACAATGGTTTGTGATTCTACTTCTATCTCTTTCCCTTCACTTTCCCGTCAATCTTTCTTCGAGGTTGCGCTCCTTCCGAATCGACTGTTGAGAAAATAAATGGCTGCCTGCGCTTTGCGGGTTTGCTTGGCACCGTTTGGATCGACATGAACTGGTGGATTTATGACCAACAATCGCGCATCGCGGCGGACGGAAACCTTCATGATCAACCGTTATACTTGGCTGGAAGTCTCCTGTTTGCGACCATGTTTGACTGACGGTGTTTGTTTAGGACCGGGGTGGTTTGCATCGTGTTGTGCTTCGCTCTGGGGATTGCCAACATCTTCTCCTTCAATGCTGGACGCATTGTTTTCAGCATCATCTGCCTGTAGGTGGCCCGGACTACGGATTTGCTCCAGACTGTGGGTGCTGACCGTGGACAGTGTGTCGGCCTTTGTTCTTATCTTCATTGAGGTGCCTTGGCTGCTGCGAATC
Organism: Aspergillus persii; assembly: GCA_002215965.1. Classification (NCBI taxonomy): domain Eukaryota; kingdom Fungi; phylum Ascomycota; class Eurotiomycetes; order Eurotiales; family Aspergillaceae; genus Aspergillus; species Aspergillus persii. Next base: position 1,446,160 of record NGZO01000001.1, read on the forward strand.
TGCCCTACCTCGGAAAAGTTCGACAACTTCATTCGCCGGTTTACCACCAATTGGATGCGAGCTGCGATGTACGCCATCATGAGTACGGTTCAATGGCTCAGTCTTCTTACCGGCGCATCGAGCTTGATTGCCGCCGCCGTGTTTCTCATTATTGCCGCTCTTTTTTACGCCCTGGCCGGCCTGAAGAGTCAGGAGTTCGTCGGCAGCAAGACACTGGGTGGCCAAGGTCTTGCGCAAATGATTGTTTAGGTACACAGATACGGGAGGCGAGAAATTTACTCCGGAGGTATGTCCAGCAGCCGGTCAACCATGGGATTCTGCGCTAAGGACCTGCGAAGCAAACCCTAAGTTGGTGCTGACTGAGGCACCAGAGGATCTCCGAAACCACCAGGAGAAAACCACTAAGAACGGAAAAAGAAAACATAAAAAAAGGAAACTAGATCTTTTATTTGAAGGCGCTATGATTATGACCAGTTGAAATTGAACCCGCTGCTATTGATGCGGCCGAAAGGCCTTTTGTACTTCTATGCGTGCTGAGCGGAGGAAGCCTAAGAAGGGGGTTGGCCCGAGGGGGAGCAGAGAGTCTGACTTGGGTGTGAGCAGTCAATGCTTTTGTTTGTTGTCCTGTCTTTTGCCTTTGGCATGCTCTGCCGTTCTGCACTACCTAGATTCCTGTACTCTTATTTACTGCTCTATAGCTATGACCAGCGAAATACCCTGTTAACATCCTGGCGATGAAGGAAGCCTTTTCCAGGTATGGACGATGATTGATGGCAATTGTAGGCCAGTTCTTCCGTCTAACCTTTATATACATCTGTGAATATATAAAATAGAATGCCTGTTATGTAGGTAGTTATTTTATGTACGTAAAAAAGTAATCCGTCGTAATTTGTTTGGACCAAAAAAAAGAAGACCGACCCACGAGGGACTCGAACCCTCAACCTTTGCCTGACACTCCAACCTTTGCGGGAAAGATAGGAGAGCAATGCTCTACCATTGAGCCAGCAGGCCTGATATACATGGTTCTGAAACATTTTTGCATCTTTATTTTTGAAGTTTTTCTTAATTCTCCCACCTACCATCCTTCTACTTTACTAGCTCGTACAGAGAGCCTTGGAACTCCGGTTTACGCTGACGACGATGGCTCTTCGCGAGAATGTCCGTTCTACGTCATTTCCCCTCATCGATGGGGCTTTGTTCGTTATTCGACCCCGCGTCTGGAGCTTTGGCTTCGGTTAATCCTACTATGCTGCTGAAGCACGAGCCTGAAATCATACTACGGCGTTGGATGAACAAGAGAGCCATCAGGCGGGGCATCAACTTGTACCCAGAATGATCCTCTGGATGTAAACTTCCCATCGGGGAGGCACCGCTGTCGGCAGGTGATAAGCATATCAACTCACCAAGCCCGGTCCTGTGGAATAAATCGGTCGGCCTGGCCTGGAACGAAGCACAACTCCGCCTGTCGGATTGAAGGAATCTTTTGTCTCCATGATATGACGTCCCTAACTACAGTCAGCCCCTCTGAGGAACACGGGAACTGCTTGCAAAATGTCCAAAAGAGTTTAACTGCAGCAAGCCGGCGTCTTGAATGGAAGGGATGTCGTGATCATGAGGATGCCGGTGCGACTCTTGAGACAAGGCAAATCCACGTTGGAGTATCTAATGATTCCAACTTGATTGGTCTGACTGCGGCCAGACCCCTTGGCACGACTTGCAATTGATATCAACCAAGTGGGGCAGCTGGCATCCCCTCTATGTATGTACAGAGTACCCCCCTGCTCCGGGCTACATGCCATTCGGAGGTGAATAGCCATGTGCGGTCCAGAATATTTCCACCGCCACACGGAGGGGAATCCCTTCCTGCTGGAAAATCGGATATCGGGGATCGGATTCGTGGCGTCGTGGCTCTCAAGACGTCGGGCCCGTGGTTACGTCGGGCCTGGTTTAATCTGTTTTCGTTTTCTGGTTTTCAAGGACTCAGGACCCAGAAAGGTATCGGCACCTACCTCATACCTTAGGCATACAAGGTAAGACATCCGCCTGGCAGAGTGAAATTATGATGATCATCTGTCACCGGAACGGGGAAAGGGGGAGGGACTTAATCTCCCCCTATTGCGAGCGCCGGGTTAATATACATACATGATCGCCAACCCATCAACTCGCGACTCCATTTTGGGTGTTGAGCCTAGAAGGTGGCCTTGCGCGATTATTGTTGTCTTAGGGAGATATCGTTGTCCTCCGGCAGAGCCGTAAGGGGTACGTTTATGTACACGATAGAAGTTTGGACCGGTTGCCTGCATACCAGATGAAAAATCCCTCATGCCACAAAGGAGGGCAGGAAAAGAAATATAATTGCAAAAAAAAAAAAAGGGCCATGGCAGTTACAACATGCATAGGTAACTAGTTATACCTAGGTACATGCTATTCTGCCCGACTTCCATATTATTATTGGCAGCTGATAAAAGGGCACTCAGCCTGAGGGCTGTCTCGTTCGTCTGGTCTCTTGATTCCAACACAGTGCAACGTCTGGACAGACTTTATAGATAGACAACTATAGACAGATATAGATAGTAACAGGCCTAAAATACGGCGAGACCAGAAAACAGCGAAAAAAAACCCCAAAAAGACGCCCCATCAAAGTCTGTTACTGCCACGGACAGTCCTCGTTGGCTCACAGCCCGCACCTGGTTACCGTACGGTTTCCGGACGGGCAGGACCACGCCGCAACCGTGTCAGAGACCGTCACGCGCCCCGGGGTGGGTCGTGGCAGGAAGAAAGCGGTTAGACTGGGATTCTACGGCCACTGCACGGGATGTGCGTCTAGTCATACATCATTGCTGCTGCTGCTTCGTATCCTTCCTCTTCTTTCTCTCCTCCCCATACCTACCTCAAATCCCCCTCGATCTCCTTCGATCTCCCTAATTATCTCCTCTACTTTTCCGTCTGCGAAAATATTCGTCCCAAGATCTCTCATCGGTTGATCCAATTGATTCTCCCTTTCATTCTTTTGATTCTATTCATCCACGCAGTCAAAGGTCCTCGCATCTAGCTGCACTGTACCTACTACCTTGGCAGCCACCAACCTTACTGGCCGATTCTTGTATTGCTACTCCGGTAAACCCTCCCCCAAACCCACTCCCTGGTGTTTTATCCCAGATCCCTATACTTCTCGGTCCTATTGCCATGGCACCTGCGTGCTTGCAGAAATGCGAAAAAAAAAAGCTGTCTCCCAAGAGCTTGAGGCGGTGAAAGTCAAGGATGGTATCGGCTTCAAATGCACCCTGGCCTATCTTATCTATGCCACGGCGCTTTGTTTGCATTCTTCCTTTTTCTGCCGGAGCTTCCACCTACCTTACAAAGGAAGTGGGTATTCGATGGACTACTACTTTCAACTCTTGCCCCCTGTCAATTGCGTCTTGAGACTTGTTCCCACCACGGAGCTGCCACGTACATACATGCCTGCCTTACTCCCTGGCTCCTTCAATCAGGATTGTACTTTGTGTTATTGATTGATTCCTGTCTCTTCCGAGCCTAGTCGGACTAACTCGTTTCTTCTGAAGGGTCACACTAATTGCCTCTACTGTCTTGCACATTGTTCCCGTTCGCTATGACCACACAGACAGGGCCGGTCGTTCCCCCTCGACCGTCAAGATCGCCTCATCAACAAGGCCTTGCGCCCAATTCGGCAGAGATACCCAAGATCCCGCCTCGTCCTGCTCGTCGCTTCGAGCGCTCAATTTCTCCCCTGCGTGATAGCTACGCCCCGTCTCCGTTGAACGAACCGCCCAATGGCGCAAGTCTTAGCCGCACGGTTTCCAACGACCTGCCGCAGCGCCCACCGAGCGTAACGATACCTTCCCTTGGCGAAGAGGGCATCGAATACGAGGATTTGGATGTCGGTAATGCTTCGGAAGGCCATCATACAACCCCCGCTGAGACTCGCAACGTGGGCAGCGATCTCAAGCTGCATGCGCCAAGACCGTCGCTGCCGAATGCCAGCGCCAAGGCCAAGGTGCAGGCCGTAACACGCACGGATTCACGTCAGGCTGTTGCGGCTGGTCTCGGTGGGAGGATAGCTTCGCCTGTTCCCGATGAGCAGGATCGTCCTGCTCGCTCGTTGCACTCCCGAAACGGCTCGCGGGCCGAATCTTCAACCGCTTCCGCCGACCGCCGACAATCTTTGAATGGCGACGAGCATGGAATCCCGGAAATTGGACAGCAGGTTCCAATGTACCGCGATGCGGGTGATGTCCAGGCGCCCTCTCCGAGCCCTTATCAAGTCGACCATGCCGGTTCACGCCCTGGTCGCACTCACAACAGAGCCCGTAGCGGTCGCGAAGCGTCTCTTCCTCCCGGTAGCTACGGGCTTCACGGACATGGGGTGCAGCCTAACGACAAATTCGAGAAAGCATGGTACGAGAAACACCCTGAAGAGTACGTCAAGGAAGAGCAAGGTCAATATGGCCCTGGGGTGGGAACACCCCGACCCGATTGGGCTTTGAGCAGCGATGATTTGAACAAGATCGTTCGTGGCTCTGCAGTGACTGGAGCAGGGCTTGGTAGGTTTTATCCGCAACCTGTAGCTACTCTGAACTAATTTTCGTCACCTAGGGACTTCTCCTGCTGTGACCGGGACCCCGGAAGAAGAGGTCGGATATATTGCCAGTGATCAGTATACCAACCACTTCTCGCCTCCACGGTCGGAATCCCGTCGTGACTCGCGTCCTGCCGTTGACTCCCCGCTGCGCACAGAAAGCACTGCCGCCTTAGATTCCGAAGCCCAGCAAGAGGCCAAATCTGCGCAAGAGGGTCATAAACCGGAAACCCCTGGCATCATTCACGTCGATGAACCTTACCACCACTTGCACCACCCTGATGGGTTCGCCCAGACTCCCGAACCAGAGGCTCTAACCCATGGCGCTGTAGATGACGGTGCCGATGATGAAGAGCCCATTCTGGCTGCCGATGAGGTACGCCCGGAATCTGCCTTCCAGCACCCTGCAGTGTCGCCCACCTTCGGGCGCAGGGAAAGCTATGATCACGAGGGTAGAAGTCGTACCCCGAGCGCAAATCATAGCCGCTCGAACAGCAGATCAACAAGCCTTCATGGCATGCCGACCCTGGCCAGGTTCAATTCACGTGATGAGCGTGAGGAGACTCACACACCGCTCGAGGATGTTGAGGAATACGAGCCGTTATTCCCCGAGGATGAAAAGAAAGACCATAAAGTTCTTCCGGCCGCCGAGCGTTTTAAAAAGCGACCTGACATGTCACAACATCGTTTCCCTAGTCAGGATATCTGGGAGGATTCGCCCAACAGCTTGCAGCTTCATGCCACCGTCTCCACGCCGGACATTCCAAAGCAGGATGTCTTCGAGACTCCGGAGCAAGAGTCATTCCGCAGAAGCCAGACAAGCCATCTTGATCCTCACAAAGTTGCCTCACACATTTTGGAGTCCGAGGATCAAGGGGAGAAACCCTCCCCACGTCCTGATATATCAAAGCAGCGATTCCCGAGTCGCGATATTTGGGAAGATGTGCCCGAAAGCCACAAGCTAGTAACCACAGTAGAACCATCGGAAGAAGAGGTGAAGAGTCCCGAGGTGAAAAGCCCGGAGATCCCGGCCAAACCCGCTATTCCATCCCGACCTGCAAGACGTCCGCAGCAGGCTCCCCCAGTGGACACATCCTCGAAACCAGTCACGTCGCCAACTGAGAAGCGGCAGCCGCCCCAGATTCCTGAACGCCCCAAGCCTCAGGTCCCGAGCCGACCAGCTAAACCTGCTTTCCGTGGCAATGACTTGGAAGCCAAAGAGCCAGCAGCGAAGCCTAGACCTGCAGTGCCGGCCCGCCCAGGTGGGAGTAAGATCGCTGCTTTGAAGGCGGGCTTTTTAACTGATCTCAATTCCCGCCTCCAGCTCGGACCCCAGGGGCCGAAGCCCCAGGAAAAGAAGGAAGAGCAACCTCCTGCAGAGAAGGTCCCATTGAGTGATGCTCGCAAAGGAAGAGCCCGGGGACCGGCGCGCAGGAAACCTGCGGTCGAGAAACCAAGCCCCAAGCTGCCGACAATCCCCGAGGTCAAGATTACCACGACGTGGAATGTTTGGCAGGTGGATGAAGATGGCAACCTGACCGTGGGTGATAGTGAAAAGACGGAACCCCGTAATATAACTCCACCCGATACTTCCCTCTCAGATGCTGCCGCAATGGCTCCCCCGCTAGCGAAGAATCTTGCCGGTGAGTCGGCAGACCCTCAACACTCTCTAGGCAAGGAGGAGAGCCAGGAAACTCCTATTTCCCCCGATGCCGCGACTACGGCCGACACTCAGTCATCTCTGGCCGATTCGGAGCCATCAACAGCAGAGCCTGTAACTGTGCCTTCATTTACAGAGCCAGTTACCAAACCCGAGGAAGCGGCCGACGCATCACCCAGGGCTGAGTCTAAGGACTCCGACCTCAACACCGGTTCTACAGCCTCTTCCCCTGAAGAACAAATAGACGCTGCCGCAGAACAACTGGCTGCCTCTGCCGATGGAAAGAGGCTTTCGGACGGTGGATCCTAAACGAGGGAAGCTTCTTCTTTCCTGGTGTGTTTTATCCTGCTCGTTTCTTTTCTTTTCATTCTTCTGTGCGTGTTAAAATCCCCGTAGCAACAAACAACCCCCTTCCCCAACAGTACATTGACCTCTTTACTTTATGCGGAGCTGTTCAGCCATAGAACTATCCCAAAAGTACTATTGATTGACCTTTCCTGAACCTTAACCCATTCAAGCATGCCTAGTCAGGCCGGGTCTGGTAAGTCACTAGGTACTGCTCCTGACCTAGTTCTGCTTGATTGTTTTGTGTGTTTTGTTGGATTTCCCCCTTGCCTGCCACTTACTCTCTGGTTTTTACATGTTCTGTACATTCATTCCTTTGGCATGGCAATGCCGCTATTCTATCTATCCTTATATCTATCTGGCTAGGCCATACGCAGGACTTTAGGCTCCTAATATGTATAGTTTCGAATCTGCAATTTACTATCTGATCTGATCTGACCCCGAAATCAAGCAAAGTATGTAGATGAGGCAAGTGACTGACTGGCAGGTAATGCAGACAGGCCAAGAAGAAATCTTGGAATCAAACGAAAATAAAACCGCCAATGTGACCGAAGAAATAGCAACAAATGGGAGTGAGTACGTGTATGTGTATCGATTGATTCAAATTGAATTAAAGAAGGCACGGCAAAGACTTTAGCACACTTGGATGGTGTATTATTTCATTGATTTTCCATTTTTCTTGTTTCATGTTTTTCGGAATTTTTTTGGGTCGTTCTTTTGAATGATAGGGTATCATGAACTCGAAAAAGAAAAGAAAAAAGCAAGAATCTAAACTATCTGTGGGGGAAAGAAAAAGGAAAGGAAAGAACGCAATGGAATTTTCCCAAGAGAGAAAGAAAAAAAAAAAGGCAATCTTGCAATGATTTTGACAAGCCATCGAAAATAACGTGGGTGCAAAGATGGCGAAGATTGTAGAAAAGAAGAAAATGATTTATAATGAAATGTTTAGCTAGCGGGCAGATTCTTCAGATCGCCCTTTCCATTTTTAATCCATTCAGGATCGACCAAACGCTCTCGTTCGGCGTATAGTTGTTTATAGGCGCCACGAATGGTGCCGTCGCTGACGTGGGCCACTCCGGCAATCTCCTTGGCAGACCTTCCTTCACCCATCAAGTGGGCAGCCATGTAAATACAGGCAGCGACGATCGACAGAGGAGACCGGCCAGCCAGATCTCCCATGGTCGTAACCCGATCAGACAAAGCGGAAGAGGTGCTGACAACAGGATACGGCAGACCGAGGAGATTGCAGAAACGGTTGCATAAGTCGCTGGGTTTGGTGGACGTAGTCGCCGTATAAGTGTCGTTGGGGTCGGGAACGCCCCCGTTGGACACAACGTTGTTGTGCCTCTCCAGGTTTTGAGCCGTGAAAAACTTTTCCAATGCTTTGTAGATCCTTCCGATCTCCTTCCTCGAAACCTTCGTGACGGCAAAGATTTCCGTGAAAGTTCGCGGGACTTTGCATTGGCGACAGGCGATAAAGATACAGCCGGCGATGATCACATCCTGAGACTTGCCCTTAAAAGCCTTGGCGTCGTCCACGATCTTGAAAAGGTACTTGGCGGTATCGGCCACGTTCTTCTGGATGCTGAAACCATCACACAGGGCGCCTATCTCCTTGTAGGCGGCGAGAAGCGACTTATTGGCCTTTTCGCTCGATTGCTTGTTCTGGGCGCGGTACAGATCTCGGACACGGCCGGAACCTCCACTAGCGATCTGGGTTTCCAGCTGATCGCCATTCAACAAAGGGTTCGAGGCGTCTCCGACACGAGAGGGGTCGTCGTTATTTTGGTCATCGTTGGAAAAAGTACGCCATTCGGAGTGCATGTCAATCTCTCGATCGGCAAGCACCAATCCACAAGAGCCGCAGACGGTTTCATGGGAACCCGGAAACTCCAGGTTAGGAGGCACTTCTTTGCATTCGGGGCAGATGACGTGGGCCGAGAGGTTTTTCTTCCACTGGCTGGGGTCTTGTTTAGCTGTGGGGGGTGTGACTGCAACCATTTTCTTTGGCCGTCTCAATGAGCCGGAGCCTTCTTGGTTACGCTTAGGTATCTTCCTTGCGGGTAAAGAGAGTTTATGCCTGCGAGCACAAAAACGAAGGAAGAACGGCGAATACAGATTGGTGGTTGGAATTCACCCACAAGATCCGGAGAAAGAGGTTGCTCTCGGCAGCGACAGAAAGGAGAAAGACAACAGCGGCGTAATTCGCTCAGGTGCGTCACGTCTCCGCGTCACTACCTTTCATAGCCTTGTTAGCCTAAACGCACCCAAGCGAAAGGAAGAAATGGCCATGCTAAGAGAGATTTGGAGGATCTCGGTAGAATAGGGTCTGACGGTGGGTGATGGTTGGAAACCCAACCACTTGCCATCAACATCTCTTCTACATCTCACGGGGGAGGCAGGTGATAAAGCTTGGTCGATGAGATGTAGTGAAATTTTTACCTTTTAGGAGATGGGAGAGGCGACTTGTTGGGCGGCGAGTATTCCCCGAGGGAAAGGAGCTTCACGAAACGAAGGTTGGGGGAAATTCCTGACTTCCACTTCACAATCACTTTCGAATATCTCTTTGCAGCCACGCTTGTCCGACCGCGATGAACCAGTCAAGGTCTCCGTGAGTGGCGAGGAGTCACGGAAAAAGGGTCGACGAATCTGACAGAAAAGGCGCTGCAGCTGAGGTCGTCTGGTCGGGACGAGACGAGCAGAATAAAGCAAGCAGAGCAACGACAGTGTTCAGGTTCAGGACAAGAGGGCCGTGTCGGGCGACAAAGGGTCGAGAGAGGGTCGAGAGGAGGCTGGGGGGTGAAGGAGAACGAAGACAAAGCGGGACAGAGACTCTCTTTCTCTTCGCTCTCGGCGGTCAGGGAAGACCCGGGAGCCGCACGCTGAGTCATCCGCCAAGCCGACGACTCCCGAACAAACGTCGAACTTGCCAACGCCGGCGACTCCTCACTGCCTCATTCTCTCTCCAAGTTCCCCCTCCCCTCATCGACCACCTCCTCCGTCGCGATGATGTCTCAGTCTCTCAGAGCGTCCGTAAGTGCTTCCTTCCGCTTCGCCTCACGCCTTCCTCCGTGGTCCGAACCGCCGATGCTGACCCTCCTGTAGCGCTCGCTCCTCTCCCGCGTCTCTCGGCAACAGGTTTCTTCTGTGTCTCGCCGCACTTTCCTGACCTCCGCTGTCCGTCAGGGTATGTGATCCCTCCCTTTGCTTGTCTGCAGATATTTGGCGGACAGAAACCCTGCTGGGCTTCGTTACTGTCATTGCTGTCCAATCTATGGGTTGTCCCCTCCCTCCCTGCCTGTACTCTGACCTTTCTCCAGCCGACCCCGTTCAGGAGCTGTACCTCCGCGAGCTCCGCGCCTACAAGCCTACCCCCATCAAGCCCGGCGACGCTGAGGCTCACGTTCAGAAGTTCTCTGTTCCCGCCACTCCCAAGTCCCCCGAGGAGGCCAACCTCGCCAATGAGCTGAAGTCCTACGAGAGCCAGGAGGTTGAGGTTGAGGGCCAGGCTGCCGCCGGCGAGGCCGCCCCCGCCGAGGAGAGCTGGTTCGAGGAGGAAGAGGAGGAGGCTCCTGCTGCCCACTAGGTTTATTTTTCGGTCCTACTGGCAAGGTCTGGGAAAAACGTCAGGACTTAAGAGGATCATGGATACGAGACCGCATGACGTCTCCCATCGGCCTTGAAAAAAAGAGTCCTGCAGGAACTTTGTAAATTAAACCTACTTTGGAGGATATGAAATTTTCTTTTCTCGTATATCTATTTTGTTCGCCGTACAGAGTAGAGGGTTGAATCCAGCCCAGCAAGGATTGGCGTGGGCGGGAGACCGGATTTGATATACCCGACTCGGTCGGTTCGTCCTCCGCCAAGTTTCTGCTCAATCCTCCGAAACAGGGAAAATATGAAAATAAAAGCAAAATACAATCAAAACATACAACGGATGGAAGAGAAAAACACCGACGGATCCAGCTGTGACGACATCGCCGTCCAGCCCCGTCTTCTTCGTTCTGAATCCGCCAAAACACATGGCAGGATCCCCCAACCCCCGAGACATACTGGATTATGTTTGTCTCTATTTTTGGTTTATTTTCTTTCTTCTCTCCTTTCCACCTCTCTCTTGGAACTAACCATGAGTGGCAATTGCAGGCCCTTCGAAATCGGAGTTAATATATGACAGCTCCATCAGCATCGCCAGACCGCCACCCTCTTGCTTGATTTTAATCTATATTAAGTTTCGCCCCCCTTCTATTGGGTTCCCCCAGATGCACGGAGTATTGGATTTGAGAACCGACCTGACGATCAGTCTATCGAGAGGACATTGCTCCCAGGACTGACTCGGTCCAACTGAAGGAGGGGCTGAGACCATCACAACGATCAGTTGGCATTGTTCATGCCGTCAGAGTGGAATGCGGCGGTTGTTTCCCGGCGTACGAAAGATACACAAGAGGTATGCGATTATTTGCTTGTACGACATTCCAGGGAGTCGACAAGATTCCACCTGTTCCTGTCCTCGGTGGCTGTCCGGAGACAGCTAGCTCGCTTGCCCGTCGACTTCGCCAACTTGGTAGCATGTCATAGTATGGAGTAGGTATGGACACCTGGCTATCTCGTTGTATCCATCCACGGGGATACGTGCATGGGCTGCACGCAATTTGCAGGATGACAGGTCAGAAATCGGCTCGATCACGTCGATTTACGTGAGACGATCGCCTGATAGTCCGTGAGGTCTGGTCTATATCTCTTTCTTTTCTTTTTCACCCCAACCGTGTTCGTCGATTGCTGGGGATGCAAAACCTTTTTGGTGACACATCCATCATTGTGCTCGCTGCGGTGACTCGGTGGTTAGGGCAAGACTCCGGCGAAAGATGGTTGAATTTCCGCATGCACGAGATGATTGAACGAGAGACGGAGCGAACAGGTGCCCTTTTTCCTTTTCCTTTTCCTTTTCCTTTCTTCCTCTCTTGCCTGCTTCCAGGAGAGGCGCAGGAGGTACCTATATATAGGTATTGATCGATGTACGTGCCCGTACGGTACATACAGTACGGCGGGCAGCTTCCAGTATAGAGTTGAGTTCAAGCGAGGATTGACCGGTTTTCCTTGCATCTCCAAGGCTGTAGATCCGAGCCAAGCGAGGGAAATAGCCTCCTAAACCAGATTGGTTTTCCTAAACGATTTAGGTCTGGTTGAAGGCTTGAGATCGGGGCGCTGGGAATCCGAAGCAACCTAAAATGCGGTGTTGCCTGCACGTATGATGGATCCATGCATGGTGAACGACGATGGACACCGAGCAAAAGCCATTGCGACGACGATGACGATACGATGGATTTCTCCGGGGACTGGGCTATCTGGGATCTGCAATTAATACCTGAATCCACTGGATTGAGGGAGTTTTACCTAGGTATACTAAACTATACTACCTATGTCTACTATACTATACTACACTATACTATACCGAACCGTACCGTAATTACTCGATCCGCCGTTTTTCTCCCTTTTCCTCGACTTTCTTCCCTTCTTCCTTTCTCTTCTCTTCTTCTTCTTCTTCTCTCTCCCTTCTCACTCACATCCCGCCCTTTCCGACCTCAATCGCTTTTCTCTCGCCTTCACCATTCGGAGAGGAAGAGAGTGAGTGAGACGGGAGAGACCCATCCCTCTTCTTCAGCATCCCAGTCCTTTCACCCCCGTCCGTCGATCAGACATACATACGCCTTCTTTTCATTCGCTCCGGCATTGGGCTAACGATCATCCCTCGTCTGGGGTATATCTTAAGCCCTTAAGGGTCTAAAGGTCCCGGCTGAGATCGCATCCGTTGGGTTGTCAGCTTCAGCTGCTCCGTTAGCCAGCATTGACGTGGTCGTTCGCGATTTCCCACCCCCTTTATAGACGCTTCTCTCCCCCCCCGGACCCTGCGGATTCATTTCCCCTCGCTCCTCCTCATCCATCGGTCTCTCTTCCCACCGGCTGTCGCGCATGGTTTAATCCCTCTCGCCTCCCCCGTTCGGTCGTCCTCGATATCGTCTTACATGGAGGAGCTGGTCTCTCCAACGCCCATTTCGCCTACCATCCACTCCTGGCTGGGAGAGATGTACACTTCTACAGGGCGCCCTCTTCTCGTGGATCTATAGTCCCGCATTGACGAGTTTCTACCATGTCTTCGATCTACCCCGAAGCCGCGAAAAGCTATCAAGATGAACAAGCCTTCTTGTCCCGTGCCGCCAGCTACAACCATCTACCCGACCTTGCGGCCGCCGAACCCTGCCCCCCCAGCCTTCGAAGGACCTTTTCCGACCTGACACACCCAAATAATTCCGATTCACCGACCAAGGAGGATGTGGCTGCCGGGAAAGACATTTTGCGGCGGACCTCCCTCCGGTCCCGGGAAAAAGCCACCATCGCGGTCTCTCGGTTTACAGTTTCTAGCGAGGACTTGACCAATCCTGTGGACGGGGAGACACTAGGTCCTACCGCGAACACCCCAGAGACGCCTACCCCAGAAACACAGACGGTTACGGGGGCGCAGACCGCTGAGACACGCCCCCCGGAGGTGCAGGTCTCGGAGACACCAGCACCTCCGGAACCCGTCACCCGCCCCTCCAAGGCACGCTCGATGTCCGGCAGGCTGGCCAGCTTGGCCCGGAAACCTTGGACGTCGAACTCGCCGTATCGCTCACCCGCGCCATCCGCGAAAAACGCTCGAGTGCAGGCCTTGCGCACGGAGGAGCTTTCCTCACCGAACTCGCAACCGTCAACTCCGAAGTTTAGCACTCAGCCTGACTCCGCTGCCTCGTCGGATCCTACCGTTCCTTCTCGCAAGCGAACCGTTTTGAACAAGCGCCCTCGCCGTCCAACGGTAGCGGTCGTGACGCAGAGCCGGGCTGACAGCCCTAGCACCCCCAACAGTCCGTCGCCGCACCCGCTCTCGACGAAGACTTCGCTGGAACGACTCACCGCTTCCTTGAACGTGTCGACTCCTGTCCTTCCCCCCATGCCCAAGGTGCCATCCTCTGCCGCCAATACCCACCCCGGCGTTGTTGATGTCCCGCGCAAAAAGGACGAGCTGTGGGCCGTCTTCCGGGGCCTCGAAGCGGATTTTCAGAAGTGAGTGTTTGGGAAACTAGGGAGGCCGAGCGAATGACGGATGTGCTTTTGCTAACCAGATGCAGATTCCAAGCCAAATCCAGTGCTCTGAAGGCTAATGTCATTCGCTCATCACTTCTCCCGTTTCTTAATCGTAATCATTCAAATCCGTCTTATAAATCTTTACGCCCCGAGGACCTAGACCGTCGGGTGAACATACTCAACAAGTGGTGGACCGGGCTTCTAGAAATGCTCAATGGCAAACATAACCAATCCATATCGGGCACGGACAGGCCGGTCTACCTCGAGGCTGTGGTTGGGATTATGACCCGACCGGAATGGAGGATTCCATTTCCCGTGCCCCCGTCTGATGGGAGCTCGCCAAAACCACTACAACATGCCTCGACATCTATCTCGGAGAGCTCGGAAGTGTCGTCGGGCTCCGACTTCCTCGTCGAATCTATCCATCATAACATACGGAACATCTTCACGCAAAACTTACTCTCTCAGATGTCTTTCGTGGTGGAGCGGATGTCCATGAGACACGCCCCTGCCAGCCTTGTCGCATTTTGTGGGAAAGCTTGCGCCTATGCTTTTTTCTTCTGCCCCGGCGTTGCAGATATCCTTGTGCGGTTGTGGAACACGCCGCCCAGCGTGTTTCGGCGAGTTTTCGCCCAGTCAAATATCGACAGAACCAGCGGCACGCGTGCGCTCACCCAAGATCTTGCGTTGAACTTCCCCATGGCCCTGCGGGCGTTAGCCTTCCACGCCCATACTCCCCTGGTCCGGTATCTCCGCCAGAAACCCGATGTTCCTTTGAGCACGGCTCAGCTCCCATGGCAGAGCCCATGGGTCTCTCGGTGGTGCGGTCGTGATTCGGACCTATTCTTCGTTTTTGCCAAGTATATACACATCCTATACGCCGATGCCTTACCTTGCGATATCGACAAAGGGCAGCGGCTTTTGGCGCCAGGATTGCTTCCAGTTCATTCCCAGCTTCTCGTCGTTCTCGAAGATACCCTATACAAGCAGTCCATCCCTCAAGCGCCGGAAAACACGCACACTGCTGCTGCCATTACATTCGACGATTTCATCGAAGGAGCTGATGCGACCGTCTCGGCTCTTCCTTTAGGAGCTGCAAACAGCCACCGTTCTATGGCCGAGAATCGCTTGATTATTCTCCTTCGGGACTTTCTCTCCGAATCTTCTGTCGAGCCAAGGCAAGCCCGACTTTTGTACGCCGAATCCTTCTCCGCCGTCATGAAAACGGCGGCCCAGATGACATCACTCTTTGACCACAATGCATGTTTCTTGCTGTGTGATTTTGTCGAAGAAGTTGTCCCCATTATGACTCGCTTCTCGCGCACCTCGGCCGAACCCGAGATTTTTGATTGGAAATTCTGGCTGTATGTTTGCAAGCAAATGATCCAAAGTCACAATTCTCTTACAGAAGTACGGGTATTCTCGTTTCTCTTCAGCATCTGGGGGCCATGGACTGCTTCCGAAGAGCGAAAGGAGGATCTCTGCCTTGGCTTTATTCTGGATGAGCCTTTATTTTTCCATTATTTTAACCACTGGAGTCCTATGGTTCGTGCCTATTTCCATCGCCTGGTATGTTGGAGGCTGGGTAGATTTAATGGTGACCCAACTCCTCTCGATTCGTAAGTATACATATCCACTGGCCTATGGAAGGATGAGTTGCTGATCCCGATCCTGAACAGAAAAATCTATGAGACGCTCTCGGATCGACTGCATCGGATCTGGCGGTATTTTCTTGCATTCCAAACGCAGGCTGAAGCATCCGCTACCGCACCGCTGTCTTCTGCTCCTTGCACGCCAGCACCGGGGCGCAGGATCATCATCATCCGATGTGATAACCCTTTGTCTCCAGCAAATTTGTTCGTTTCTTTCGACCGTGTGGTCCCTC
The DNA here is from genome assembly GCA_002215965.1 of Aspergillus persii. Taxonomy (NCBI): domain Eukaryota; kingdom Fungi; phylum Ascomycota; class Eurotiomycetes; order Eurotiales; family Aspergillaceae; genus Aspergillus; species Aspergillus persii. The sequence continues at coordinate 1,461,763 of NGZO01000001.1, forward strand.
CAGCCCCATCTGAGCAGAACACAACCATCAACAGCAGCTCTCCAAAGGCCACCGATCCCACCCCTGTTCCTGAAATTCCCCCGCCCCCTAAGAAAAGATGGAATCTTCTGAAAGCCATGTTTGGCGGGTCATCGAGCGCCAAATCCAGCGGAGATACGTCGCCTACGAGTAGCTCAGATGAGTCTGACACCAGTGGATCTGACACGACTGTGACAGCGGATAAGTGCTTGGACGGCCACCGGCGTCCTCCAAATAGCTCGGGGGAGCTTGCGCGGCCCAAAACCGCCCACCAGCCTTACTCCTTCAAGTTTTCTCTTGAATGGATGGACCGACCCCAGTGGCCCAGTAGGAACAAGCGTCTGTACACTCCCTGCATCCCAGTAGCAGCTCAATTGCACCTACAACTCCGGAATTCGATGGCAAGATCTGACGACTCCGAATCGACATCGGATTCCGCATCCGCCGGACGAACTGAGGATGAAGTAAAGAAAGACTTGCTGGCGGTAGGCACCAATGTTAATGCCGAATCCGACTCAGCTTCGGCATCTGAAAACGCAAACAGCGAGCCAGACCTTGCGCTCGCACTCAAGGATACTCTCGTGGCAAGTAAGTACGCCGGTCGTGCTCTTGCCGAATGGGCACAAATTGTATCCGAGTGCGACAGTTTCTTTTCTCGGAGGCGTGATGAAGGTGTTCCTTGCGATCGGATGGTCGAAACCCCCACGCTGGGCGTGGAGAGTTTCAGGAAATGAGATTTTGCCGACAGTTGCTTCATTCATGCATGCATGCGCGGTCGCCTTTCTGCCCTTCTGGGGATATAACGATATTTTTGGGTTTTACTTAGACAACATAGACGGTCGTGTTTTATTGGGTATGGGGGTTATCATGGCGTTCATTGTCTTCCCTATACCGGAGTTGCTTCCCTCTTCACTTTTCAAAGCCTCCTTCTACCCTCTACCTCCTCTTTCCTTCCCTTTTTAATCCTGTTCTCATGTCATGGTCTGTTTCACTTATAATACGGGATGGGGTAAGTGTTCCTTCCCTTCTTACTTTCTTCTCTTTTCTTTTTCTCAGTCACTCTCGGAAAGGATAAAGGTGGTAATTGCATAGTTTCGATTTTCTTTTCTTTTCTTTGCCCCGTTTCTTCTCTTGAGCTCCTTCCTTTCTTGATCTCGTTCCTCCAGCCGAGCGTTGTATATATAACTAAACTAAGCATTGGCGTCTGATACATATAGCGGCGCACGGACAAGGGTCCTACTCATTTTTCGTCAATTGATCTCTTCAAATCTAGCTGTTTCGGAACTACTGCTGGACCTGTCGGTGCCTGAGTTAATTACTTTATAGTCCTTGTGCTCCCTGGATCAACCATTTTGGCTTAGGTGAGCTAACCAGAAGGGAATGGCAACGAAGAATATAATTACCCGCTATCTTGTACTCCTAAACGACTGGTTGATATAACGATTCTATTCCAAAAAAAAAACACAGCAATTTCTATCTAATCTGTCTAGTCAAGAGTGAGATCTAGTGGAAAGATTTTGTTGGTAGCTATCATGAACTCGTGCTGCGGACATTCGCTTGCATTCTCTCTTTCTTCCTAGATAATCATACCAATACACCAGAGAAACCGACAGAAGGAACCGGCAGTAAGAACGAATTTGATAAAGGAGAAGGCAAGTCATAGACGCCAATATCAACAAGAACCAATAAGAATAGATCTGAGCCGAGGGAAGGGCGAAAAAAATATGTGACTAACGACCAAAACACCCATATAATAGACATGTAGGAATGAAACGCAGACAATTGGATGGACAAAGTAGGTAGGTGCATACATGTATAGATATAACACGAAGAACGATCAAGGGATATTTGAAACGTATCGTAATTGAACGGATTCCCCTCCAAGTTTTGGTAGGGCATACGGCAAACGAGATGGGATCACCGCTGTAGAACATGAACACAAGTAGAAGGAACAGGAAACAGAATGCTTCAAATATAGTGACTTGAAATATGTAGATACAGGCGTGGCAGAGTCTATGGACGACGGAATGGTCTAAGATGGTTTTGGTTGTGGATGTTGTGAAATCAGGCGCGCGTCGTGGTACGAGGAAAGGATGGAGGATTTTGGCCATTAAAAAGAAAAGGTCGATATGTCCAGTCGGAAGAGTGTATCAAAAAGTAAAAAGTGACAACGGGAAAAGCCATGAAGGTTAGTTATGGAATAGTTGGTCGCTCGCGTTATGAAGGATTCCTGCAACTCGGTCCACCCATTCCTGGGTCTGGGTCCAGTTACCTGCATCGATGCTGTCCCGAATAGCCGGGAAGAAGGTCGGATCGTAGCCTGACCATAACTGTGGGCCAAAAATAACATGCTTGAACTGTGTGCGGTTTGGTACCTGAAACATGAAATGGTTAGGTTCTTGAATGTTGGATTCAGTTCATTCAGTGGTAATCACTTACTCCGCCATCCTCTCGATCATCCAAAAGGTGGGTTTCAAAGGCAGCCATCCGAGCATTATAAGACATCCGTTGGATAGCCATCACGTTGTTTTCGAAGCCTCCGGATCCCCAGACTGCATCGTGCCATATCTGAGCCCATTTTTGGAACCTGGCAGCGTCGCCTTGGAATTTAGCAGCGGCGTCATACAGAGCCTTGAAAGTGACGGAGGCATCTCGGCCGGCCTTGTCTTTGTGGACTGGAGCCTTCTTAGATTTAGCGTAGTTTTCCAAATCAGTGACATAGACGGCAACGCGCTCCGCATAAATCTCCAAATCGAAAGGCAATATCGGATTATCCGCAAATTGGAGGAGCAACAAACCCCAGAATTGACCCAAACTCTTGTGGTACCGGAATCCTGGATCCCCGAACTTCGTCATCCAATCCCAGTTCTCGTAACAGCTGTGATACGGAAACGGTTCGCCAGTGAATCCGAAATCCACGCTGGAGGTTCCAGCAATGTCCTGGAAAGCGACATAATCACTGCCGGACCCAAGAGGAGCCAAACGCTTCTGCTTTTTTTCCCAAATGTCTTTCAGCGTCTCATTGGTTACCGGATCCGAGATGCGGCCTAGAATCTGCATGACAACACGCTCGAAGACCGGACATCCTGCCGCTTCGAAGTCTTGGCCCCCGACACCGACATCCACGTTGATGTAGGCATATGCATTATCGCGTAGGGTTTCTAATTCCTTTTCGACGTGCTCCGTGGAGCCGATGATGTTGTACTCCTCTGCATCCCAGCTGACAAACTCAATGGTACGTAACGGGCGCCATCCCAGTTCGAGCAGCTCGCCAAACACACGAACAAGCTCGAGGAAGACTGCAGTGCCACTTCCCGGATCGGCGCTTCCTACGCACCATGAGTCCCGGTGGTTCCCGACGATAATTTTCTTTTCCGGCTGTTCAAGGCCGACGATCCTTCCAAACACATTATAGATGGGCTGTCTTTCCACCTCATCCTGCATGTTCACAAGGTTGACAGTGGGTGAATCCTCATCTCCGGTCCACCACTGATCGATCTTCGGCACACCACCGACCCATTTCTTAGGCACTTTAGAACCATAGCCTTCCAGGGCCTGCAAGAGTTTTTGAGCATCGCGCCAAGCCAGCGGTAAGCTCGGAATACCCGTAAGCCCCTGGCTTTCTTCCGGTTTAAGTCTCTTGTGCTCGTCGGGCGTGGATGCAAAGCCTGGAGACAATACGTCTCCGACAACCCATGACATTAGGCTTACTCCTCCTCTTTGCACGCCGTCAGCGGGCATGTACCGCCCTTCCGGGAAGGCCGGGCCACGCACGAAGCCGTCCTCCGACGGATCGGAGTAGATAATGCAGCCGATAGCACCGGCTAGTTCGGCGGCCTTGATTTTCAAGGCTCGATCAGTTTCAGATCCGTAGTATCGAACCAATGCGATGGACCCGTTCACAGAAACCCCCTGGTCTGCCAGGTACTGAAAGTCCTCTTTAGAGCCATAGTTTGCATACACAAGGTGGCCGGTGACATTCCCCGATTTCGAGTGACCATGGAAAACCGGGGTTTTCTGGTTGTCGTCTTTGATATTTTCTTCGAGCGCGGCTTCCCAAGCAAGCTCCGGTGGATCTACAATAGCCACCTTTCTTCCGCCGGGAATGGGATAATTGAGGTAAACTTGGAATTCCTCCATTTCGATCTCATCCAGCCCGGCGTTCCGAAACTCTTGTTCGATCCATTCTGCCAGCACGTAGCTTCCTTCGGTACCAGCCATATGAGGAAACTGCGTGACCCTTCTCAAATTCTCTGCGATGTTCGTCTCATTGATGTGGCCCTGAATGAAATTCTCCACGGATGCCGCACTGTAGGACTGTCCCATGATGAATCGGGTGTTCATGTTGAAAATATCCGAAACAAAGAACACATATACGATGGTAACCACCAGTAGCAGACCGAATACACGCAGCATTATCATGCACCCGTGGTTTTGCATTGTCGAGCGAGCAGTGTCGAGGTTCACGGTGAAACGGAAGCTTGGAAGATATCGGCGCAACGGGAGGTGGATCGAAGACAAGGTGCGAGTGAGGCTGTTAAAACGTTTGGAGAATTGGGAGCGCAACCTTGAATGACGGGTTGGCCGTTGATTCGGGTCTTCGACATCCATCTGAGCAAGTTCCCGCTGTAGCTCCTCGAGAGAGCCTCTTTCCGACCCCGGCGCCGACGAGTCGAGGTCATCGACGCTATTCCGGGCGGACTCGACGGTGGGAGGATGGTAGCCATGAAAGCGAGATCGGCTGCCCTCGTGCGTTGTGGTAGCGTCGGCATCATGGAGTAAGCCTTGTCGTTCGGCATGGCTGCCGGATTCATCAGGACCTTGTTCGGAGCGCGACGAGCCCGGGCGGGAGGCAGTAGCCTCGTCGTAGGTTGGAATTGGGAGAGCTTCGTATTGAACTTTATTGTCGTTGCCCATGGTGGCAGGTACGGGGCTCCGGGGAGCCGTGCGAGTTGGACACAGTCACAGATACCGGACTAAGCGGGATCATGGTCTGGAAAGGAAAGGAGTGGCAGTCGCAGACATGCTCCCCGATTGGAGAAATGATCGAAGCGATCGGAAAGGGCAGCAAAAGGAGGGGAGGGCTCGGGGGGAGGAGTGGATGGTGACAGGAGGGGGCCGAATCGAACAAAAAGGAGTGAGGTTATCGAGACGTCGGCGTTGCTTTTCCCCAGACCGTCACGGAACACGCGTGGCGCAGGCCAGACAAGAGAATTGACCCACGCTCGGCGCTCTGGTAGTAAGGAATAGTAAGCAGGCAGAAGGGTTTTGGCGCGTCCACGGCTGCCAGTCTCTCGTCCACCGTTGAGATGCAGATCCGACTCTCATGATGACGGCGGCGATTGACAGTTGATAGGATGGACGAGAGTCAAGAGGGGTTCGACAATAATTGCTTGGGGGGTTCGAAGAAGAGAAAATGAAGGCAAGACTTGCAATTGGGAGAAACGAGGAAAGAAAGACCGCCGGCGGGTATCGGTATGTATTCATACACATGGTACAGTTACGTACCGCACATGCCCCTGGTGGTATGGCCACAGGAGCTTCGGCGCTGGCGACGAAGTGCCTGTGACTTGCAGGTACTCCCGTCGCTCTGACAATACCGGAGCCCCTGTCAGGTATGGTCATAACGCCGTATCGCTACCATCAGCCACAGGACGATCGTTTGATCGGCCGATCGAGCTAGACGCGATGGGTGCCATAACTATAAGGTATACTATTGACGATTATTATCTACTAGATTTGCTTAAGAACGGACATCTTTCGTGGCTGTCACATTCGCTAGAGAATACTTTCGACTGGTATGTGTTAGAATCAACCAAAGTATGTAATTGTACTGTGCTTCTGAAGAAATGCAAGTCAGATGCCAGATGGCTATGGTATATATAGTAGAGCTCTCAACCTGGGTATGTATAAGGGTACAGAAGTATCTTGTCTTCCGGAATAGCTGAAATCCAAGCGTCTCCTGCCTGATGGAAATTTCAACCCATCTGACTAATCCCCAAGGCCTGCCCTGCCGGCTAGACCGAATCAGCTGTTCGGCGGCGACGACTGCTGCATGGCTCCGTACAGCAAGCGAGGCACGTAAGATTAACGAATCGTTAACAGCCCTGGACTGAAGACCGGAACGGCAGTGGGGCGTTTCGGGCCTTCTGACAATTCTACTTACTTGACTGATCAAAGCCCGAGCGTGGAATAGCCAAAACGAATAGAAATTCACGTCGCATTCCACCTCCGCGTACCGCAAGAGGGATTGGCGACAACCGGCTCGTTCTGTCAAGGAAAAGGCACGCGAGGGGCTATGGATAATGAATGGCAACTGACATGCTGTCCAGCCCGCCGCGGGAGTTTTGCGCAAGAAGTGGCATCCACTGGGATCCCCTCTTCCAGAGGAATGTTCTTGTTCTCGGCAAAACGGAGCCCTTTGGTCCTGGTTTCATCCGTAGAGATCCACATGATAAGATTGATTAATCCTGGAAGGGGTTTTAAAAAGTCTGAAAAATAAAGTCTCGCTGGGTGGCACTGCACTTGTGCAGACTGCAGATTGGATAAAATTATCTAAAAATTGGCCTTGGGACGAGGGGCACCTTGATATGAAATGAAGACAGTAGAGCTGGGAACGAGGACGCGACGGGAACCCGATACCGCAGCGCCGAGGACAACCCTGTCATGCTACACATCCTGCAAGGTTGATTCATTGGCTCTTCTTATTCTAACTTGTTCCCTTCGCTGGAGTTCAGCCTCAGCCCACAAGTCAGATTAGTAGTTCGACACGAGAGTCAGAACGCCATGTTCATCGATAGTGACGACGACCCGGGTGTGATGCAGCACATTTTGAACAAGCCCTGGAATAGGACAGACGAAACCATTGATCCTCGTATCGGGCAAAGACAAGATGCCGGGTTCCTAATGTGATACCCTCCTGAGCGTCTGGTAACAAGATGGTCCATCAGCCTGCGTTTGCATTGAGATGTATGCAGGACCGCCGGCCTGCGCATGGCCTTTGTACTACTGATGCTGGAAGTACGGGAAGTAGTTTAGCTTAGCCTGGAGCGTAAAAGAGAGCCCATGGGCCAGTCTGAATCAGCATCCCGAGCAAAGCTGGATAGCCTATCTCGTTGTTTCCACCGACGTTCAGGTCGAATCCGAAGCAACGCACCGGGGGGGGGTTCGCGATAGGACGCCGGGGCCATCACGAGCGAGACGAGTCGCACAAAGAGTCGGTGAGGTCAGACCAGAGGACGCAAGCAGACGGCAGGGAGAAAAAGGGGCCGAATGAACAGGGCAGAGGGCAAGCAGGGCGAGGAAATTGTCTCATCGCAGGCACTCTAGTATGTAGAGTACCGTGTATATTATATCCTGGAGAAGCAGTGGGGAATTTTCATCTGTTGATCCGCTCGGGTCACGGGTGGTCTGGCGGGCTATTCCCCTTTTGGTCATGGATTTAGCCCGCCTGGGACTAGCGCAGACCCGGTGGAGCCTGATTGCCTGAACGTTGCCTGAGTCGGACCTTAAAAAAAAAAAAAAAATAGGAGCCAGACTAGCCGATAACGAACCAGCTGCCTTCACGTTGGTTGCAAGGGCAAGAATTACTTTCGGGCTGTCCCTCTTCTCTTACTTATATCGGCTCTACTCGCTCGTCTTCCTTTCCTCCCTCCTCAATCGTTTCTTCTTCTCTCTCTTTCTCCCACTGTCTTTCTACCTTCCCCATCTCCATCTCCCCCCCTCCGTCATTCAATCTCTCTCCTCGCTGATACCCCTCTAATTCCTCCATCTTTCTCCCCCCCTCCCCCCCTTTAATCACACCGCCACTATGTCTGCTCGTCCCCAGAACATTGGTATCAAGGCCATTGAGGTCTACTTCCCCAGTCAGGTATGTCCTTTGCAAAGTCTATCCTTCCGTCCTCGGCCTTGGAGAACAATAACAAAGAAATGAAAGTGGGGTTCAGGGCTAACGATTGTCTGCAGTGCGTTGACCAGTCCGATCTGGAGAAGTTCGATGGCGTGAGTGAGGGCAAATACACAATTGGTCTGGGCCAGACTAAGATGAGCTTCTGTGATGACCGTGAGGGTACGTGTGGCGTCCACCTGTCTTGCTGGCGCTTTTCTTTTCTTTTCTTTTCCTTCTCCAGCCCGTCCAACGGGACCTACGATGCTGACCGTCGACTGTAACAGACATCTACTCCATGGCTCTGACTACCCTCTCCTCCCTCATCAGCAAGTACAACATCGACAAGAACAACGTTGGCCGCCTGGAAGTCGGTACTGAGACCCTCTTGGACAAGTCCAAGTCCGTCAAGTCCGTCCTGATGCAGCTCTTTGCCCCCGAGAACACCAACATTGAGGGTATTGACACCGTTAACGCCTGCTACGGAGGTACCAACGCCGTCTTCAACAGCATCAACTGGGTTGAGTCCTCCGCTTGGGACGGCAGAGATGCTATTGTCGTCTGCGGTGATATTGCCCTGTATGCCAAGGGTGCTGCCCGCCCCACCGGTGGTGCTGGCTGCGTTGCCATGCTGATCGGTCCCGATGCTCCGATTGTCTTTGAGCCCGGTCTCCGTGGCAGCTACATCACCCACGCCTACGACTTCTTCAAGCCTGACTTGACCAGCGAGTACCCCGTGGTGGACGGCCAGTTCTCCCTCAAGTGCTACACCGAGGCCGTCGATGCCTGCTACAAGGCCTACGATGCCCGTGAGAAGACCCTGAAGAAGACTCAGAACGGCACCAACGGTACTACTACTCAGGATGACAGCAAGACCCCCTTGGACCGATTTGACTACATCCTCTACCACGCTCCCACCTGCAAGCTGGTGCAGAAGTCGTTCGGTCGTATGCTGTACAACGACTACCTTGCCAACCCTTCTCACCCCGCCTTCGCCGAGGTTGCCCCCGAGCTGCGTGACCTGGCCTACGACCAGTCCCTGACCGACAAGAACGTCGAGAAGACCTTTATGGGACTGACCAAGAAGCGTTATGCCGAGCGTGTGCGCCCCGGTTTGGATGTGGCCACCCTCTGTGGTAACATGTACACTGCTACCGTCTACGCCGGTATCGCTAGTTTGATCTCCAACGTGAAGTTTGACCCCGCCGAGGCCAAGCGCATTGGAATCTTCTCTTACGGCAGTGGTCTTGCTGCTTCCATGTACAGCGCGAAGATCGTCGGTGATGTGTCTTACATGGTTGAGAAGCTCGACCTTCACAACCGCCTCAACGGCAGAACCGTTTTGCCTCCTCAGGCTTATGACGATGTAAGGATCCAACCCCCCTCTCAATTATGATATGTGTGTCTTGGCTAACGTACAACTAGATGTGTGTCCTTCGTGAGCATGCCCACCTGAAGAAGAACTTCAAGCCCTCTGGAAAGACGGAGACGCTTTACCCCAACACCTACTACCTTTCCGAGGTGGATGATATGTTCCGACGCCAATACCAAGTCAAGGCTTAAATGAAACTAGGCCTGACTATTAACGTACCTTGTTCTTTTTTCTGGTTTGGAACCCACCGGTTCTCTTTTTAGACGGTTCATTAGACTTCATCGGCACCGGTGACTTGAGATTTCTGTATAGAATTCAAGTCCGGTTTGGTGAAGGTTCCTGTTTGTCTTTGCATTGTCCGGGCTTTCGGAGATTGGGATCTCCTATACGGGTGCTGGAATGACGACGATGATGATGCTTTTTAGATAAGGTGGCACTGGAATGCTTCCCGATTCACGAGGAGAACCTTTCAAGTTATTTTTTTTCTCTGTTCCCCCCAATGATATTAATACATTTAATCAAATATATGGCTTTATTGCCTATTCAACATGCAACCCCAAGTATGTCCTTTGTCTTGTAAGTTAGCCGGGCTGCTGACTTAAGCAGCGGCACCCAAGCTCTTCATCCATCCCGTTCTCCAACCTCAACCTCAACTTCAACCTCATCAACTCCCGTGGAGCCGCCAGATGATACAAAGATAGATCCTGCAGAAAGTCAAGATTGCTGCATAACTTAAAACAAACTATCTTCTTTCAAAAATAGCAGTGTTACAGGTCGATTTGCTTCATGTTCGTCCACTCCTTACCCGCCGACGCTGCCATCGTGCCATCGCCCACCTTTATTCTTCCTTTTTATCATCTGCTCGTCCAATCCGGGTAAAGTTGCGGAGGTAATTTATTAATTTTAGGTCAAGCCAGACGATGATTTGTCCGCTTCGTGAAAGCCAAGCCTGCTGCAGGTTCTCAAGCAAGAAGAACCACTCAGCGACTATGACGCCCACCTGGGTCGTGCGAGCCGGCGCGTACTGCATTCAACTTCATTTGCTCCGAACTATCGACATCGTTCATGCAGAGGGGGTATTTGTAGGATGACTCGGGTTCTGAAACTTGACCTGGCGCTTGGTCAAACTACCGTTCATTGGTCTGCACCCGCGCTTTGCTCTTGCCTCTATTCCGGTCCCCCTTCGGTCGTTGGCGCCGCGGAGTGCAATCACTTCTGCTCCCCAGGGACCACACATTGCGAAAGCATGCCAGTCGTTGACTTCCCTCTTGCCGCCCATTGATAGACCTCCCAGGCGTGTCGCTTATGGAGGAACTTTGAGATTAAATTAGCAACATTTGGCCGAGAATAGCATGAAACGTAAATGCTGCCGATTATAGATCTTATTTTAGATCACAACGAACCATTTCCTAGATAGGGAAGGCCATTGATCTCGATTAGATCTGAAGACTTGCAGAAGATGCAAATTTAGCAACATTTTGACGCGCGACTGTTAGATGAAACAGTCATGCTGGCCGTCAATGGCTCTGAGCATCGTTTGCCTCGCGCATCATTCGAGATGCCAGCAGCCCATATGCCGACTTCCTTGAGATTGCCCATCTGGACACTCCATGAACCCGGCGGTTTGGCGTCAAGATGGAGCATAGTTCATGTTTCATGTTGCCGTCCCCTGCTCCTGGTCAATGGCTATCTTTTTTTACATCGTCGTTTGGCTCCAAGCCTGAGGAGCATTTAACATCCAAACATTTCCAGTCTGGATATGCAAGAATTCCTCGTGGCAATCGATACCGGCAATGAACAAACTGTGATTCTCTATCCAAGTGCTGCACAACTGCTCTCTTCATTCTTTTCTTTGTTTATCTTGGATCAACCTATCCATTGACAAAAACCGTCCCTTTCCACATACCACTGGAAGCTGGTTCTTCCCAAGGCATTGATCCCAGCAAGCCTTCGTCGTCTTCCATTCTCTTTCTTAAAGCTTCAATTATCACCATGTCTCCTCATTATTCCTACTACACGCCGACCACTCCACCGGGTTTGTCTACGGAGGAGTGTATCCGGACCGGCGGCCATAGTCGCAATGCCTCTGACTCGTCCGTATACTCCAATGATTCGTCTCCGTGGTCTGCGGTCACCTCGGCCACCAGTGCAAGCGATGACTCGCCGCCTCGGCATCATCATGGACCTACCCTACTTCCCAAAATCAGGCCACAGGATGTGATAATTGAGCCAGCCCCTGCTGGTGGCCAGCAACGTCAACGTCGTGTTTTGTCGAACACTCGAAACCCGCCAGGATTTCTTTCTTATCCCCCCATCCGTGCTTCGGGGCAGCGCAATGCTGGGGAGTCTGCGGCTCTGCTATCTCCAGTTTCGCCGATGTACGGTTCCTCTCGCCATGGCTCGGCATTATCATCCCCCGTCAGCATCACGCCCTCACACAAGCGCAAAACTCCCGGCGGACACGGCCGTTCAGGGTCTTGCACCAACATCGACGAGACAACTTTAAACCGGTACGGTTATCCCACATACCGGCAACTTCCTAGATACTATACCCAGCCGCAAACATCTCCTACAACGCCGGTCACCCCGGTCACGCCTAACATTGTTGTATACCCACCATACTCGCAGTCGCAGTGCTCCCCCATCGGCACCGCGCAAGTCAGAGTCCGAACTTATACTCAGGTGCCGCTGGTATTACCCACTTCCCCCTACGGTTACTCTGGTATCCCGAGTGCTCAGAGTTCCCCCATTGAGTTTGTCCACCCTGGCGAAGGACTGCACCCTCGATCGACCAATCTACTTAGCTATTTGACCGCACCAACGCAAGCCATCAACCTAGTACGAAATGTGAGCGTGGTTCCTACCCGGGGAATGCATGACTACTTCTGGTGGGACGTCCGGAATCTCCGCAGCTGGACTTCTTTTTCGCTACACACATTCAATTCTATTAGTGGCCTTACCAAGCTTCTGAAGACCGCAATCTCTTCGCATCTGACTCCGCCTACGGCGGTACCAAGCTCTCGTCTTGCTCCCGACTCCGAGGCCTCGTTGGTGGGCCTGATTCATGATATCTATGCGCCCCGAGTGAACGCTGCGCTGGCTGTCTCCCAAGGGACCGAGCATTTGACCCTCTACCCAGCTTCCGTTCCACGCACCACGGCCAACAAAAACTACGGAGGGCCGCATTTTCTGGCCAACTATGCCTCTGATAGCGAAAGAACAAGCTCTGGCATGCCTCGTGGACGACTTGTTGGCATCGTTAAGACTTTTGACCGTTGGAATACCGGGATGCGCAACGAAGCGCCCCACAGGCGAGTCGAGTATCTCAATGGCCTGGCGCACCTTCAACGGTGTATGCGCGAACACTCTTGCCGGTATGGCTTTATAATCACCGAGATTGAGCTTGTTTGCGTACGAGCAGGGTGCGACGAGGGCGACGATGTGCCCTATTTCGGCTTCCTGGAAGTGTCACCTCCGATCCCAACAAAGGTTGCCGTGGGGCACAATACCATGTATTCGAGTGCATCCGAGACCTACGCCCATTCTCCCACGCCATCCAGCGACAGCTCTCTGGCCAGTCAATCTCCGCTACTTGACGGAACTCCCGAACCGACTCCAAACGCCCTCAATGTACCCTTGACAGCTAATCTAGCGCTGTACTTTTTGCTGATGCTATCGAAGTCGGTTCCCTTGCCGTCCCAACCATCGGCACACCTAAATGTTGGAGGGCCGGGTGCATTAACGCGACAGCGGATTCTACCGGAAGGGAGGGATAGTTGGATCCCGCCACCGCAGATTGGTGAACGTCGCGATGCAAAACGAGTGCGTGGTTGGGTTTGGCCGCAGGATGCCTGGCATCGGCGCGAGGGGGGAGGAGTTCCACGTTCGCGAGCAGGGGAACCCAAACCGAAGAAATGGCACAAATAAGATATGGGAATGGAAATGGAAATGGATTTGTTTTGTCTTATTCTCTTGCTACGTTGATACGTTTCTTTGGGATACTTATTATAATTTTCATTTGGTCTGCGAAACACACTTTCTTCTGCGCACTACTTAGCTGTATATACTGTCCTACCTACTTCTCCAGCACCAATTGGGGAAAGCATCATGGATCCTAACACCCTCACAAGGTAGAAAACTAGGTATGGGTCCTCACAACCTATCTAATCTCCCCCAAGGTTCTCATGACGCCAACCACGTCCGTGCACATGCCTTGTTTCCTCGGGCCACTCCTAAGGACCTTGGGATCCGAGTACCCTGTGAGAGGTATGGTCACCAAATGCTCTCATTAGCCACCGTGTAATCTATAAAATATACCGTGGGTAAAGGCGCTTCGACGTACGCCGACTCTTTGTACAACTAGGTATCTGTGATTTTCCATATCCCTTTAACTGAGATAGTTGTTTTTCATAACTACACTCTCCCGCCAACCCCAAAAACGAAAAATATGGGAGGCCCTTCAATAACAGCTTCATTCCCTGACCTCCTCGATGTGATCATCGTCGGCGCCGGGCCCTGTGGTCTCGCCGTCGCAGCCCGTTTGAACGAAGAGACTCCTTCCGCCATGTTCACGGACGAAGAGCATCAGAGGTACCACTGGATCAACAAACACCGCGGGCGAATGGCCCTGGTGCAAGCGCACCATCGGAAGATGAAAGGGGTCAAGGCCGAGAAATGGCACGGCTTCGATGCCCGACGCTCAAGTCAACACTCCGATAGCTCGGTCGTTTCTTCCTCTCCGCCGCCGCTGTCGTCCTCACCTCCATCACTGGCGTCGTCCGTCTCGTCGTCATCTGATGTAGAACTTGAAAGCCAGCACAAAGCAGAGGCTCCGCCGATGAAGGTATTGGATAGCACTGGCGATCGATGGATGGAAAAGTGGAACCGGGCGTTCAAGACGCTGGAGATTGAGCAGCTCCGGAGTCCCATGTTCTTTCATGTGGACCCCAGCGACCGCGACGGCATGCTGGCGTATACGCAGGAGACGGGCCGGGAGAAGGATCTCTGGGAGATTTCTGGATGTGTAGGGAAGGAACTGAGCAAGCACAAGAAAAAGAAGAAGCTGCAGTCAAAGTCCCAGTGAGATGATCCCTCTCGTCAAAGATCCGCTTAGTTAGTTTGGAGACCATCCATGGCTAACGTATGGGCAATGAAAATGAGTAGGGTTATAGGGGAGGCGGAGATCGACGAACGAGATCGTAAGGACTACTTCTCTCCGTCCACGGGCCTCTTTTCCGACTACTGCGCCAGTATCATATCGCGTTACGGGCTCGACGAGCCCGGGATGATTTCACAGTGCGAGGTCGAGGACATCCAATACGATGTCCACCCAGAACTGTCACCATCGGACAAAATCTTCACAGTGACGACGGCCAACGGGACTCAACTCTATAGTCGGGCGGTGGTATTGGCCATTGGGCCTGGTAGAACGAAAGTCTTTCCGTTCCAACTGACGAAAGAAGAGGAACAAGGTGCTTGTCACAGCACGGAAATCCGGTCCTTCCCCAGCCTCAATATCAGGCAGAAGATCCAGCAGCGGGAGCAGACCAACCTGGTCGTCGTTGGGGGAGGGCTTTCCTCCGCGCAGGTAGTGGACATGGCCATTCGCAAGGGGGTCAGCAAAGTGTGGTTGCTTATGAGATCAGATTTCAAAGGTAAGGAAGAGTCCGCCTTGTAGCCTGGCGGAGGCCAACCAGTTCTCACGCTTTCTTCTCACCAGTCAAACATTTTGATATCGGCTTGTCCTGGATGGGCAAATTCCGCAACTACGAAAAGGCAGCCTTCTGGTCGGCCGACACCGATGAGGAACGCCTGGAGATGATCAAGACCGCCCGCAATGGAGGCAGCATCACGCCGCGGTACACGAAGATCCTGAAGCAGCATGCAGCACGCCACCGGGTCTCGATCCATCCACGGACGATGATTTCCGGCAGAGAGTTCTGCACCGCCTCGCACACCTGGCGTCTCACCACCGATCCACCGATCCCGGACCTCCCTCGCATCGATTACATCTACTTTGCGACGGGCATGCAGTCGGACGTCAACGAGCTTCCGCTGCTGCAACGCATGAACCGCGAGTACCCGATTGAGAGCAAGCAGGGACTTCCGTGCATCACGGAGGACTTGATGTGGAAGCCCGACGTGCCGCTGTTCTTGACAGGGCGCCTTGCTGCGCTCCGTTTGGGACCGGGAGCCCCCAACCTGGAGGGAGCGAGGCTGGGAGCCGAGAGAGTCGCATGGGGGATGGAGGAGGTACTGGGACGGAGAGAAGCCGTCGATGACAACGAGGCCGAGCGATCGAAGGAATGCTTCTGTGGCTTGGGGAATCGATATGCCGAGTTGGAGGAAGTGAGTTGGTAGATAGTAGTTAGTTAGTTAGTAGTGGATGAATGCACTCTGTATGGATAGGTAGGTGGACTACTGAGCCTCAGCATCCGTCCGTTCTGTTAGGTACATTACATACATTACCTGCAGATAATCTGCTACAAGCAGGTTATATTACCAGTTATAACAATACCTGACCGGACGAAACCATACCAAAACGATGCTGCCTACCTCCACTCGTCTCTTCTTCTTCCTTCATCATCCTCAATCCTCTCTTCTCTCGCCTTCTCTCCCCGTCCACTTTTCATTCATCCAATCTCAACTTCCCATTAAACTTTCCAAGCCCCATTCCACGAACCCCACCACCGATGTCAGTCTGAATCAGCTGGCACGGTGGAGAGAGAGGCTTGTTTACTACACAGTACTCACTACTGCTGAGTATACCAGCACAAACCTGAGATAGTTAATCATGTTAATGAGTCATCTGTCTCCAGCCACAAAGACGGCGCCACTCCGCTGGCACGCGAGGCAATCCAGAGGACCGATGATCAAGAACGGTAATGATGGCATCTCTTCATGGATGCACCGTCAAGAATGATTCCAATCTGATGGAAGAGCACCGCCACATCTTCAGCCACATCGGCAACACACGCGCCACAATCAGGGGGCAACGTCACGGCGAGGGCGATGAAGCTCACGGAGCAGCTACCAACTTAGCTCCTGCATCGGTGGCCGGTGCAAAGTCAAATATGATGCAAATTAATGCCGATTGTGCATGACACGTTCCGGACTGCTGTCGGACTGGATGAATGAGGCGCAGCCGACCGCCAATTCGCCATCGCTTGAACCTGGCGGCAAAAATCTCGACCAGCTCCGTCGGTTTGGCTCCCCTGCCGGCCAGTCAGAGCGTCTCATGCGCTATGCCATGTATACTGATCGGCTCTCCACCGCGCGATGGGCGGCGTTCGGGATGTGGATTTGTTGCTCGCTGGCACTGGCGCTGTGTCTCGCGACCCTCGCCATCGCTTCGCTACCCGCCCTCGTTCGGTATACGATAACATCCCGTCTAGATCGTTAGCCGGCGCCTACACAACAGTTGATGCTGCCACTCAGAGTGCAAGATGGCGAGAATGCCTGCGAGAGCGGAAACGCCCCCGCTCTTTTTCTTGGTAAAGGAGGGTGAGAAAAAAAGAGGATCTCGACTCTCACCCCTTTTGACTTCTCGGGAGATTGTCCAAGGAGGCTGTGCAGAGGAGGGGGAGAACGTCCCGGGCATGTTACCCAAACTCACCACTCATGTTGGCGCTTAAGTCAGTCGACATGTTTCGTCTTCCCCTCTTTTCATTAGATACGATGCAGAGGAGAGACCCTGCAGAATGACTCCGACAGTCCGACTTGTCTGTCGTATCCGGATTCCCTTCACTGGAACACTTGGCAACTATCCGTTCTTACCTGAACAGTGAACTGCGCCGAGGAAAGTCGCAATCGAAAAGGAACCTGGACCCGCAGGTTTTTTATTATTCTTGTTAAAATTATTTATTTTGGAAATTAAAAAATATTAAACAGGGAGGGAAATAACCTTTTCCAAGGTACTAACCGCTTATGCAGAGGTTATTGGAGACTATCAGATTAGGCAGCCTAGGCATTTACACAGCCTCAAGAAAAGCAGCCGACTAAATAAAAGAACACGCACATGCCCTTGATTTTGAGCCATTCCTGATACATACCTCCTATTAATTACTGTTAATACCATTTTCGATTCTCTATCCTTCCATCAAATCAGATTGTTTGTCGGTCGCATGATGCCGACCCCGGACGATTCTCGTCAGGAAGGGTTTCTGGATCCTTTTGCAGGGATTCCTGCCACGGAGGTATGTAAACTGTGTCAGATCTGGTCTTATCCTGGTGAGAAGTGGTCCTGTGTTCATGGTACTCATACTCTCCCGTGCAGTCTTCCTCCCCAGATCTATGGCACACCAACACCTCTCCTATACAGTCAACGCCATCCGCAGATATGGCTGCTACTTTGGATACTAATCGACTGACCGTCCAACACGGCCCGCCTCGCTCATCGCACTCGTTAGACGGCGAGACGCTACGCTCACGGGCAGATTCGACCATCTCAAGCGCTGATACCGCCGTTCGATCAAGGGCTAACTCGGCCGCCACCACCGCCGTAGCCAGCAGCACGGCATACGACGATGTTTCGGTGGCCGATGCTCTGAATCCGGACCTTCGGAATGAGAAGGACTTTCAAGTGGAAAACAACAAGTTTGCCTTCTCGCCCGGTCAACTCAACAAATTGCAAAACCCCAAATCTCTCGCCGCCTTTCAAGCCCTCGGTGGACTACGAGGCCTCGAACGAGGTTTGCGGACCGACCTCACGTCTGGTCTTTCGGTAGATGAGACTTATCTCGACGGGTTGGTCAGCTTTGACGAGGCCACATCGCCAGAAAAGTCCCCTGCAAAGCAACAACCTGCTCAGACCGTCGAGCCGCCTACGGCCGAAGCCGGATCCCAGTTCTATGACCGGCTACGCGTTTTCAGTCAGAACAGACTGCCCGCTCGAAAGTCCACTGGCTTCTTGAAGTTGCTATGGATGGCATATAATGACAAAATCATCATTCTGCTGACTATTGCCGCCATTGTTTCGCTGTCGCTCGGGATCTACGAGACAACCAGCTCTGGCTCGGGAGTCGACTGGATTGAAGGCGTTGCTATCTGCGTGGCCATTCTAATCGTTACTATCGTTACTGCCGCGAACGACTGGCAAAAAGAACGACAGTTTGCCAAGCTCAACAAGCGAGTAAGTAGCCTGCTTTTGTCCTTTTGCGTTGGCCATGTCTAACGTTCTATAGAACAATGATCGTGAAGTCAAGGCTGTCCGTTCCGGTAAGGTGGCCATGATATCGATATTCGATATCACCGTCGGAGACATTCTCCACCTTGAACCCGGCGACTCTATCCCTGCAGACGGACTGCTCGTCTCGGGCCATGGCTTGAAATGTGATGAATCTTCTGCTACGGGAGAGTCAGACCAGATGAAGAAGACCGATGGCCACGAGGTCTGGCGGCAGATTAACAACGGCACAGCCACGAAGAAGCTTGACCCTTTTATGATCTCGGGGAGCAAAGTGCTCGAAGGTGTGGGAACCTACGTGGTCACTAGTGTTGGACCCTATTCGACTTATGGACGGATTCTACTCTCTCTGCAAGAATCCAATGATCCTACCCCGTTGCAGGTCAAGTTGGGGAAGCTTGCTAATTGGATTGGGTGGCTAGGGTCTAGGTATAATATCCAAACTAATCCACATTTCTTCCCTTGCTAATAATGTTCGTCAGTGCGGCTATTATTCTTTTCTTTGCTTTGTTAATTAGATTCCTTGTCAATCTCTCGCATGATCCCGCTAGTCCTGCCATCAAAGGCAAGGAGTTCGTTGATATTCTGATCGTCGCTGTCACTGTCATTGTCGTTGCAATTCCTGGTAAGTAATATCCTTGTCAAAACTCCGAATTCTCCGATCAATGCTAATGGTATCCAGAGGGTCTTCCGCTGGCGGTGACTCTCGCTCTCGCTTTTGCAACCACACGGATGGTCAAGGAAAACAATCTCGTCCGCGTTCTTCGTGCATGCGAAACAATGGGCAATGCAACTGTGATCTGCTCGGACAAGACCGGTACTCTAACCCAAAACAAGATGACGGTCGTTGCGGGAACCTTGGGACCTCGCAGTTTCAGTTCAGGCACTGGGGAGGCCGACGCCTCCGGTGCTGGTACGGTGGCCGAGACGCTAAAGCAGTGCTCGCCCAAAGCTCGTGATCTCATTGTCAAGAGCATCGCACTCAACTCCACTGCTTTCGAAGAGGACAAGGATGGGACTCGAGAATTTATTGGCAGCAAGACCGAAGTGGCCCTGCTGCAACTTGCTAGGGATTATCTCGGCATGGATGTAACTGCTGAGCGGGCCTCGGCGGAAGTCGTCCAGTTGATCCCCTTTGACTCAGCCCGCAAGTGTATGGGGGTTGTGTACCGGGAACCTACCGTGGGCTATCGGCTTCTTGTGAAGGGAGCTGCGGAAATCATGGTGGGTGCTTGCTCTACCAAAGTCTCCGAGGTGGATGCTCCAAAGGACGGCATCGTTGTCGATGGATTCACCGCTGAGGATAACCGGGGCATGCTTGATACCATCGAGTCCTATGCCGGACAGTCTCTACGGACCATTGGTCTCGTGTACCGGGATTTCCCAACCCTTCCGAGCTGGCCCCCCAAGGGGATCCACATGGAAGACGACTCGGACTCGGCGAAATTCGAAGAAATCTTTCGCGATATGACTTGGCTTGGGGTGGTCGGCATTCAGGACCCCCTCCGGCCCGAAGTACCTACAGCCATCAACAAGTGCAACTCGGCCGGTGTGCAGGTGAAGATGGTGACCGGTGACAACATGGCCACGGCCACGGCCATCGCATCCTCCTGCGGCATCAAAACTGAAGATGGCATCGCCATGGAGGGACCCAAATTCCGGCAGCTTTCGGACGAGGAGATGGACGATGTCATTCCTCGGCTGCAGGTCCTCGCTCGCTCCTCGCCCGAGGACAAACGCATTCTGGTGGCGCGGCTCAAGAAACTGGGAGAAACAGTGGCAGTGACTGGCGACGGAACCAACGACGGCCCTGCGCTGCGGACCGCCGACGTGGGTTTCTCCATGGGCATTGCCGGAACGGAGGTAGCCAAGGAAGCCAGCTCGATCATCCTGCTTGACGACAACTTCAAATCGATCGTCACGGCGATTGCCTGGGGCCGAGCTGTCAACGATGCCGTGGCTAAGTTCCTCCAATTCCAGATCACCGTCAACATCACCGCGGTCGTTTTGACCTTCGTCTCCTCACTCTACAATAGCGACAATCAAAGCGTTCTGAACGCGGTGCAGCTGCTGTGGGTGAACCTGATCATGGATACCTTTGCCGCGCTGGCGTTGGCCACCGACGCACCGACCGAGAAGATCCTCAACCGTAAGCCGGTGCCCAAGAGCGCCTCACTGTTCACCGTCATCATGTGGAAGATGATCCTAGGCCAGGCCATTTACCAACTTGCCATCACATTCATGCTATATTTCGCTGGCGACCGCCTTCTCGGCGCGCACCTCAGCGAAACCAATGGACAGACGGAGCTCAACACGATCGTCTTCAACACCTTTGTGTGGATGCAAATCTTCAACGAGTTCAACAACCGGCGGCTCGACAACAAACTGAACATCTTTGAGGGGATGTTCCGCAATTACTGGTTCCTTGGCATCAACTGCATCATGGTCGGCGGGCAGATTATGATCGTTTATGTCGGCGGTGCTGCCTTCGGAGTCACCCCGCTCTCCGGCATTCAATGGGCCGTGTGTATCATCTGCGCTTTAGGATGCCTTCCCTGGGCTGTGGTGCTGCGCCTGACCCCCGACCGACCTATCGAGCTCGCCCTCAACGCTACCATCCGCACTGGCAAGTTCATCCTGCACCCTGGTGTGGTGGCTCTGCGTGGGCTGGGCGCCATGGGCAAGTCTGCCATGCAGCCAGTGAAACGAGTTTTCAAGAAACCTGCACAGGACGGAACTCCTGTCCCATCTGACGAGGAAGCTGTCATCTTGGCGGACATGAAACAGCGGCAACCAACTCCGGAGGCATCCATGACGCCTGTCTCGGTGCCTCCAATTACCATAACGAGTTCATAAACGTTTATATTGATTGATACGATACGGGGTGGGCTTCACTCTGAAACCTGTGCATTAAATGGACTTACTCATAATGGGTCTGGCGTTTATCATTTTTCTTGACTTGAATTGGATTGGATTGGAGGATCGGGTTTGGAAGCATTAGCGACGGAGTTTTGATATGGCATCTGTATAGTACTTTCAGCGATTCGGTGTTTTGTCGTCTTTTTCTGGTTGTTATTTGGATTGGTGTTTCAGTGTGGCCAAAATAAAGACATGCACTTATAGATGCATAGATAGATGCATTGATATTGAAAGCAGACTCTGAATCATGAACTGGTCGAAGTAAACACTGGCCTGTACTCTGTAGACGTGGCTGTCTGCAGGCCTGAGGCAGACTCTCCGCACCGCCTCCTCCACCGCCACCGAAACATCCCCCGTCATCGCCTACTTTCCCCTCTGCTCTGTTCAGGACCTCAACTAGCTCGACTCTTCACTCTACACTCTACAGGAACTCTTCTTGCTCTTGCCGCTGAACCCCCTAATTCTGGGTTTCAATCCCGAGGTACGGCACCCATCCTCCAATGCCTGTTGCCTTCCACCTATTCGCCTACCCCAATCCATCCAACCAACTAACACTCCCAGAACGAACCATACTAGATACCTACCTCCCACCCTCCTACCTACCCAACCTCCAAAGCCGACCGATCAAAATGTCTCAAATCAACTACCGCACCATCAACGTCGACGTCCTGGACCCGGAGTCCTCCGTCAACTTCCCCATGGAGACTCTCCTGCCGCCCACCCTCCCCGCGCCCACGACATCCAGCGACGCCGCCGGCATCGCCTCCCAGGTGCGCCAGCTGCTGCGCGCCGGCGACCCCGAGGGTGCGCTACGCTCTGTGCTCGAAACGGCGCCGCTGGGCGGCGACGACCGCGCCAAGGAGGTCCATCTGGCGGCCGTGATCGACGTGCTGCAGGGCATTCGGCAGGGCGAGATGATGCGCGTCCTGGAGGGCGTTTGTAGCGGCGAGGGCGGCGTCGAGAGGGCCGATTGCTTGATGAAATATCTGTATGTTCTTTTTTTGTGGCCTCCCCCCCCCCCCCCCCCCCTTTTGCCCTTATGGTATGGTTGTGGGGAAGAAGAGGGCTAATCATCTCATGATCCGATAGGTACAAAGGTATGGCGGCCTCGGGACCCAGCAGTGGCGCTCAGTCGCCGCGCAAGTCGGTTTCGCCGCAGAGTACGGGGTTCTCGCAGATCCAGGGCCGGAATCTGGGCGAGGGCGGCGGCAGCCAGCAGATGAGTGTGTTGCTGAGCTGGCATGAGAAGCTGGTCGAGTTGACGGGGACTGGATCGATTGTGCGTATGATGACGGATCGGAGGACGGTTTAGACCATGGGGGTTAATTGATGTATAAGTTGTTCTTTTACTTTGTCTGTGCATAGATTCTTTTTCTTTCTTGAAAATGGGATGGTTTCTTCCGGTATGTGTTCATTAAATTGTACAAGGGACTATATATTTTTGACAAGATATAGAGCTTTGGGATGGGGCTTTTTTGCCCTTTTCACGTCTAATGATACCACCTCTATGGCCTCTCAAAACCTCCTCCACCTAACAAGTCCTTCAGGTTCATCTGTCCGCTTCCTCGCTCCAACGGCTGTGCTTGTCCCTCTCCCTCCTTCCACCCGATCATGTAGATCAAGCGGAACGTGGCGGGGATGCCGCGCGCGCCCTCCTCGCAATGCAACTGGCGATAGATGGCTTCGTTGGCCAGCAACACATCCCGCGACATGGGGCCCAGCTCGCGATGTAGGATGGCGTTACTCTCGCCCATAGCCTGCAGGTCCTGCATCAGCGCGAACGTATCGGGATAGTCCACCACGATGTCCTCCACGTCGACCGTCAGCATCTTGAACCCGGCCTTGTTCAGCAGGCCGCCGACGTCCCGCACGTCCGCCAGCGGCGACACATGCGGGCTGACACCGCCGCGGCGCTCTAGGTCCGCGAGCTGTAGTGACGTGCGCAGCTCGAACAGCGTGTCGCCGCCGAACATGGCGGCGATGAACGGGCAGTCCGGTTTCAGGATCGAGTTCACCTGCGCCAGCAGCGACGGGAGGTCGTTGACCCAGTGGATAGAGAGCGAGGAGAGTACGGCATCGAAGCTGTTGGGTTCGTAGGGCAGGGACTCCAGGTCCGGGATGACGTTGCGGGTGAGGGAGAGGTCGGCGTTGAAGGGCAGGTCGGCGTCGCGGTGGAGCAGCGCATGCGAGGTATCGACGCAGGTCAGCTCCGAGATGCGAGTCGACAGCGGTGGCGCATTGGGATCGTCAGGGTCCGGGTTGGGCTCGGTGAGGGCGCGGGCGATGTTGCAGCTGTTGGCGCCGAGGTCGAGCACTCGCGGGAAGTGGCGCTTGATGTCCTAGGTAGACGCAATTCCTCGTCAGATGCGTTTAGGGCGAACCCTGATGGGGGGGGGGGCAGGGAACTGTACTAGTAAGCGCTCACATAGACGCAGAGCCACCTCGTCCTTGATGTAGTCTGTTTGTCGGCTTTGCTCGACGTTGTGAGCGGCGCGGTCTTTCTGGATGTGTTTCGTTTGCCGATTGAATACTTCCCACACGGGGCTTCCGGGAGACTGGCTGGCAAAAGGCCTCCGGAGAGTAAGAGGAAGCGATACGGCACGCGGTAAACGACGCATAGTGGAAAGCAATGTGTGGTTGGTGAGAGAGTGCGGAGAGGAAGAAGAAGAGGAAGAGCGGGAGAGAGAAAAAGTGAGTGACGAAAGACGGCGAAGGCGGCGTGACGTCTTGTTTGTCCCCCGCCGTTTTTATTCCTTTCCCTTTCCCTTTCTCTTGCTCTCCTCCATCTCTCGCTCTTCTCCCCAAATATGGCGCGTCCCTTTCCCTACGCCTTCATCGCCTGTCCCTGTGCCGACTCGCCCATTCCCGATTCTCTTGACGACGACCAAACGCTGGATCCGCGATCGCCGCGCTCCAACTTCTCGCTCTATCCGCCGGAACAGCTGCTCTACTGCGAGGACTGCCACCAGATCAAGTGTCCACGATGCATCACCGAGGAGATTGTGTGCTGGTATTGTCCCAGCTGTCTGTTCGAGACCCCCAGCAGCATGGTGCGCAGTGAGGGCAATCGGTATACATCTGCTGTCCAACCTTCCGCAATCCGAGCCAACTCGCTGATGCTCAATTTCTCCATAGATGCGCCCGCAATTGCTTCAATTGTCCCATCTGTACTGCTCCCCTGGCCGTCACGACTCTAGAGAACGCTACCGGTAGTCAACAAGGCCCATGGGTGCTGGCTTGCTCGTACTGCATGTGGACCACGCTGGACGTGGGCCTGCAGTTCGACAAGCCCACCAACCTGCGCGCTCAGCTATCCAAGATGACAGATACTTCGCGAGATCGCCAACCATCTAAGGCCTTCAGTGATCTCAAATCCCCGCTGGCCACCTCCGCCTCCATCGATGAACAGTTCGACAACGCCTCTTCTCCCAACCCGCCCTCTACCCCGGCCCCCGAAGGCCCTCTCACCCCTGATGCGCGCTTCTCCGCCCTCAAGTCCTTCTATAAGAATCAATTGGCCGCCGTCTCCTCTTCCTCGACCGACCCGGACCTCGGGTCCCCTGGTGCCCTACACCGTATTATGTCGCTCTACGCCTCGTCCAGCCGGTTCAGTCTGTACCCCGGCGCCGGCAAGAAGCCCAAATCGCGGCCGCCCGTCATGCGCGAGGCCATATCCGCCGGCGAGGGGTTGAAGGTCCCTACACCGGACGCCGACGACGCCGTCATTCAGCGCTTGGTGGCTGAGGACGGGGGCTGGGACTCCGTCGCCTCGCTCGAGCAGCGGCGCTTCCAGTCACCGGACGCCCGCTTCGTCGACGATCTCCTGCCACTGCCGGTGCTCCTGCGCACGAAACGCTCTAAGCGATGCAAGTCGTGCAAGCACATTCTGGTCAAACCCGAGTTCAAGCCGTCCTCAACCCGATTTCGCATCCGTCTCATTGCTCTCAGCTACATTCCCTTACCCACCCTTCGGCCCTTAATCCCTACCCCGGGGATGGTTCCTCCTACGTCTGCCGCCACCGCCTCGATAGCGCCTAACCTCGATGCCCTCCCGCCACTCAAGCCCGTGCAACTGCTCCTCACCCTGAAAAACCACATGTTCGACCCCGTGCGCGTTACGCTGGCAACGCCCTCCGTGACCCCCGGCCGTGTCGCCTCCAAAGTCACTATTCTCTGTCCGCAGTTCGATCTGGGAGCCAACAGCGATGTCTGGGACGAGGCGCTGCAGGGCGCCACCCCGGCCGGCGGAGGTGGCGCGTCCTCGACGGGCACTACGAACGACCCACGCTCCTCTCGATCCGGCACGCTGGGGGGTGCGAGCTCATCCGAAAAAGTTGCGGAAGCGGGCAAAGTGTGGGACAAAGGTCGCAATTGGACTACGGTGGTCCTCGAGGTTGTGCCTGGTCCGCTACCAGGCGGTGCCCAGAAATCTACTCCTGCGGGGGCAACCGCCGACGGTGATGACGAGAATCATAAAAACATGAATAGCGACGATGATAGCGACGATGATGATGACAACGACGACGATGATAGTCTCCCGGATATGAAAAATCTCGACTGGAGCGGGCAAAACGCCGACCCGGGGCAGAAGCTACAAGCCGACGAAGATATCCTGGAGATCCCCGTGTTTGTGCGCATGGAGTGGGACTCGGACAATCAGATCGACGAGCATGGCGGAGGCCACCATAGTTCGGATACGGTGAAGAGAGAATTGGCATACTGGATGGTGTTGGGAGCAGGGAGAATTTCCAAGGAACTGACGGCATAGTATGTAGATATGCGTTGATTGTATAGATTTTCCACCCTTGGATCTTTTTTGTTAATTAATACCCAGCTATGTTTAAACGTTGAAGCATTGAATACTCAACCCTACTCGGAGTCTAGTCAATAGCATCCCAACATGCTCTACAGCTTACCAGGGAGGACACAGCAGGGAGTAACAAAAGGAAGACACGCATCGCAATCATAAAACCCTTAGCCGGACGTATCAGAAAGCAAAAATAAACAACAAAAAAAAAGATCATGATTGTTTGTTTGATATTATCACATCACATCAACATCCTTTTCATTTCCAAGGGACAAGGGAACCCTCAAAACAAAACCCCGGGACCAGCACAGCCATGCAGGAGAATAAAATAAGAAACAAGAGGTTTTTTAAAAAAGAAAAAAAGGTAATTCTCTGCGTTGAAGATTCCCTTCCCTGTTTTGAAAGTAAAATTGAAATTTCTTCTTTTTTCTCTTGAGCTTGGTTTCTTTTTCTCTCCTACCTAAGAACCCTCTCCTTTTCGCCTTTTTTTGATTTTTAGATCCGCAACCACAGAATTGAAAAACCATCTTCTTTTTTCTTCACCCTTTTCCAGACTTTAAGAGTTTCCCGCGTTGATTCCTAAATCACCAGATGATGATGATGATTTCCATAGTCATATGCGATGAGATGGGAAGGGAAGTGGAAAAGAAATTTCAAAAGGTAGGAAAAAAAAAAAGAGAAATCAGGTTTTAATTGATCTAAAAGTCAGAGGGACCGCTCTGGGGGAACTCGAAGGTAACAGCACGGCCAGTTAGACGGCGGTAGACCTCGCCGTAGGCGTCGAGGCGGTGGTCAACACCACCACGCTCCTTCTCGTCCAGGATAACCTTCAGGGTCTTGCTGCCATCCTCCTTGGTGCGGATGCGCTTGCCGACAATCTCGACGGGGTAGACAAGGTCGCCGAGGATGGAGTCGTGCACGGCAGTCAGGGTGCGGGAACGGGGACGCTTCTGCTTCTGGTTGCTGCGCGAGCTGGCGGCGCGCTTGGGGCGGGGCAAGATGCGGCGCTGAGCGACGAAGAGAACGTGGCGGTCGGAGAACTTCTTCTCGAGCTCACGGGTCAGGCTGGACGAGGTGCACATGTCAGTTTATAGTCCCGCGTTCAAGTAGCCATCGAGTGCTTTTCCCCTTGGCTGGTCGGTGGGTGAGAATAGGGTATCCCATACCGCTGCTGGATCTTGTGGAAGCCCTGGAGGAGAGGGACGGGGACGAAGACGATGACAGCCTTCTTGCCGTGACCAACCTCGACCTAAAAAAGAAATAATTGTTAACAAACTGATCACAAGAGTTTTACAAATGTGCACAGCAAGCATCGATGGTCTCGGCGCGGGCAAAACAAAACTTGTGCGGAGCGGACTGCAATATTGTCCTTGATACTGTCTGGACACACAGGATGGTATTGGACGAGTTGCCAATCAGTGCCATCGATCCCCATGTCATGTAAACATGATGTTTTCTCCCTACCACCGCTCCCCAGGGATCCCCTTCAGATATCAAGATATTGCCCGTTTCCACATTCTAGTCCGCACCGCACACAAATTCTGGTATTGCTTCGCATCGATTCCAATTGTCTTGTATACACACACACGGTAAAAAATCAGGCTGCGTGAAATCTTACCTCACGGGCAGAGACGAACTGCAGAGGCCTGAGGGTAGCCTTCAGGTCCTGTGTGTTGCTCTCCAAGTCGAAGAGAGCACCGGCGATCGCGGTCTCCAGCTCGGAGGGGTTCTGCCTCGACGGCGAGTTAGGGGCGATCTTGTTGATAGCAGCCATGATTGCAGACGAGCGACGGATAGCTGGCTGTGCTGCGGGTGCTGCCTTCCTTGTCGCGGGTTGGTGGTCGTGGGAAATAAATTCGAGGGATTGAAAGAGGTCCAGCTCACACTTCGCGGCCGGCTGTGGGATCGGGATCTCGGCGCCTCGCTTAGCGGTCGCTTGGCCCGTTGCGGTCTAGCGCCAACTGCCTGCTTAGGGGATCGCGCATCCCGTGACCGGCCTGCCCTTGGCTGCCTGCCCTTTCAGGCATCGCCCGTTTTCCATGGTCTGCGCAAACTGCCGCGTGTCTACATTGTCTACACTGCGCTTCTCGGTTTATCCTTCCATTCCAACTATGTCCCTTGATTCCTAAAGTACCGCTCAGTTCTCGTGCGAGAACTCATTACCGAGTTAAGTAATATAGCATGCAACAGAGAAGAAAAAGCAGAAGTAATGAACAAACAGACGCCGTGGATATGACCTTTGCAGAAGAGAAAGAAGAGAAAGAATACTAAGATAGAACAGGAGAGAAAAAGAAACGCAGTCCCGTCGTCCGAGGCTGTTACTCGGTAACCCAGCCTGGTCACTAATTACTATTTAGCAGGCGCATCCTTCTTTTGCCGTGGCAGATGTCCGGTCGCCCAGGTTAACTCGCGAATCTTCGGCCGGTCGACCACCTCCCAACGTAGTCTGGCCCGTCCCGGCGCCGGCTCCTCGCCCGCTCTTCAAGCTGCTTTCCGGGATGGCATTGGCAATCGCCGTGAAGACGTCGACCACGTTGACGCCCGTCTTCGCACTAGTTTCAAAGAACAATAGACTCTCCTCTTCTGCATAAGCGCTAGCCTCCCGCGTCGGCACTTTCCGCGCATCTCCGGGGGCGGCATCAGCCTCCTCGGGATGTGCGTCGGCGGCCTCGTCTTCGTCATCCGCGGGCGACTCGCGGTCATCATCAGCTTGTGACTCGCTGGCGGCCTCGTTTCCATCGCTTGTCAAATCCAACTTATTGCCAACGAGGGCGATGACGATGCCAGGACTGGCTTGGCGCTGAAGTTCAGCTACCCAGTGTTTCGCCTTGGTGAGCGACGAGGGTTTGGTGACATCGTAGACCACCAGCGCCGCCTGGGCGTTACGGTAGTACATGGGGGCAAGCGAGGCGAAACGCTCCTGACCGGCCGTGTCCCAAATTTCGAATTTGATCGTACGAGTAGGCAACGAGCATTTTTGGGTGAGAAAAGCGGCTGAATAAGGAAGTATGACATCAGCTTCGGCACAGCCATCGAGGTAGAGAGGTGGAAGAGGACAGGTACGAGGGTAAGAGAGACAAGTGAAAAAGAAAATAATAATAATGTCAATAATGTCAATGGCACATCAAAAATCACCGTAATGATGCTTTGGCCGGGTCGCCACCGAAGAATAGCTCAACTTCTGGGGAATTCTTACCTCCAATAGTCGGCTCCTTGTTTTCCTGAAAGTCGTTGTTCACAAATCGCAAAACAAGCGAAGACTATTTTCCAAGCACAATTTCATTTTCAAGGTCAGTCTTCCGGGTTACTCGTGTACAACGGAAGGGCAGGTAAAAGGAACCAGCCCGGGCCATACCTTTCCAACGGCTGCCTCTCCCAAAAGTACAAGCTTGACACTGCTGCTCGGCTTCGGAGTATTTGTGTTCGTTGACTCCGACATGACGATGGGAGCCCAACGAGCTGGCTATGGGGGTTAAGGATATGGGGTTGGCAGGCCGTGCCAGCAAGAGTGGTGATTATCAATCCGAAGAGGGGTGATTTCAGCTCGCGAAGGGCGGCTAAAGAGCTGACCGCGAAAAATAGGTCAATAATAGGTGTTTAATTTTTTTTTAAAAAAAAGAAAAAATGGGCGGAAAGAAAATAGCGAAGGAATCCAGGTAGCCTGGGAGCGAAACGTCAGCCGGAACACGAGTTGATCGATCGGGTCAGCCTGTCGAACAGGGGGGTATGGCTGGCTGTCACTGGCGGAATGAGGTTGAAGATGACGATGATGACGACGGGAGGGGACAAATGACAGAGAGGGCAAGAGTACAACGTACCAGTACCAAGAGAAAATGGCGGTGGACAGGTAAGGTACAAGCGGAGCAACGTGCTTTGAGGATAGATACCCAGCGAGGCGGAGAGCGACCTTTCGATGGGAGGAAATTAGCGCCGTCCCCGGCAGTCACGGGACGCCCCAGCGGCCCGTTAGGTATACCCTCAATTCCCCGTCCGGCCTTATCCGTCTACTTCGTCCTGCAATGCCAAATGCGATAGATCAATTCCTGCCGGTCATCATGGCAGCCTGATTGGCGGCCAGTCGATCGAACTGAGCGTCGACGGTCCAGAAGACCCGACGTATCTCGGCCCTACTCTGTAGGTCGTCTCTCCCGAACTGACGGACGCCAACGAGGACAACGAATGCCATGACGTGCCCGAGGCCCCTTCCCCCAAGGACAACGGTTGAGAGCCCTTTCCATTGGTACCCAGTTGTGTCATACTGGCCAACGTTGCACCGCATGATTTGTGTAGATCCCGTAGCTGCCCAAGTAAAGAAGCACATGCAAGATGTCCGAACACTGCGATTGTCGACCAGGGTCCACCAAGATAATGCTTGCTCAAATTAAAGCTGGCAAATCACAACCAAGTCTCCCTGTGTGCTCCCGTCATCCAACCCCAGGGACAATCATTCAACGGCGGATGCTATGGCCCTTAATCCGGTTGAAAACCAAACCGTCTCAAGGCTTGTGCGGACGGGTTCAGGTGTACTAGAGCCTGCGGGAAGTTTCGCTAGATTTGAACGATGCACACCTGCTTTCATTCTCAATGTGCTTTGGTAAGGAATAGTATACATGCGCAAAAAGTCCCACATGGTCAATCAACCCACAAAAAGAGTCAAATCTCAAGAGACAGTAACAAAAAAGATTCAAGAAATGTGACCGCGAGGTCGAAAGTTCTAGTTCTGGTATCTCAACCCATTTATCCCAAACGCAAACGAAAATTGAAGAAAAGAAAAGAAAAGAAAAGAAAACCCCGTCCTGTCTATGTTCAACGCCAAACAGACAAATCCCAAAAAAAAACAGAGAGCTGAAGTAGGAAATGAAAACGGATAACTTTTGATCAACAGGTTGAATACCTGCTCGCGGGTTCATGTCGGTAGGATTAAATGGCGTAGAGGTAACGATTTAATAATCAGTCGAAGGAAATCGAAGGCAAGGATGATCGAACGCTGGTGAAAATCGAGGCAGCCGAAGGCGTATTAAAGAGTTATAAATTGGTAGGCCAAAGGCGGCCCAACCATAAAACGTAGCTGAAGAATGAAGGTAGTGTTACAGAAGCTGTGAGTTTCAAGTTAGTAAATTGAAAGTCTCGAGGGGAAACGACAAGATAGAGCCAAATGAAACTTACAAAAAAAAGACGCGACTCAATCGAAGACGCGCAAACTCCAGAGGCCCCTGACTCCAGTCCAGGAAAACCACAAACGTTTCGCTCGAACGAACAAAAGAATAGCATCGTGCGGTTGGCGGATGTGCCGAAGGATTTCACCGCGTGGTGGGCGGCGGCGGCGGTGCGCCAGGCTTCTTGACGCCCGTGGTATCGTAGGCACCTCGTCCCATATTGAAAGCCGACAGATCCCGAAGTATCATTATAGATTCTGCACAAACAGCCATTGGTCAGAACTCAAAGTTCAAGCAATCGAAAGGAAAAGCGTGGGCAGTGGAAAGACAGGCTCGGATGTAGGTTTAAGAGCATGGGAAGGACTCACAAGACAATTAAATATACAAGGAGCGGTGCCCTTTATTAGTCAAACAAAGGGACAAAAAAAATCAACAACCGTAATTGTTGTGCGGTCCAACGACAGAGCAAATGCAGCAGCGACTAGCGAGGTACCCAAGATTCAAGACGAGGACAGGCGGTATTAATGCAGATGATGCAGCTGCAGTTGAGATCGGAAAGACGATCCTTATTAAGGATGCCCACAGCACAGACGCTGGGTGAAAAGAGTAGGCAGGACTATGCAACACCGGCGTCGACAACAGTAGATCTGTAGGGCAGGAATGTGACGCTGAATAACCAAGAAGTTGGACCGTAAGAATGAGGCAGTGTGGATCTCAGGAAACAATTGATAGGTCGATTGCTGGGAATTGTTTTATCTTTTCTTTTTCGGTTTAGGCGCTTCAATTTCCTTCGTTCTGAATTGTCCTGGGCTCTGCGAATC
Source organism: Aspergillus persii (assembly GCA_002215965.1). Lineage (NCBI taxonomy): Eukaryota > Fungi > Ascomycota > Eurotiomycetes > Eurotiales > Aspergillaceae > Aspergillus > Aspergillus persii. The sequence continues at coordinate 1,493,925 of NGZO01000001.1, forward strand.
GTACAGGGGCGTGCGATAATTCTTTTGAGTCGAGCGCGATCTGATCAGGATCCGGCGACCGAGAAACAGCGACTAATGCAGTCGGCAAGGAGGTTTGAATCCTGGAAAGGAGAAGTACCGCGGGAGTCAACTCCGTCTAGTCCGGCCCAAAAAGTTGATGAAAAAGAAAACAAGCTCGGCCTGAGCGTGCAAGGGAGGATAGAGGTCGATCTTTGATAACGTCACCGCGGGACTGGAAGGCGGCAAGGGAGATGTTAGATCGGAGGGAAGTATACAAGGGAGGACGGCGAGAGAGAGAGGAGGGGGAGGGAGTTGGAGGAGGAAGGGTGTGAGGTTAATTGGTTGAAGGAATGGATGAAATGATGAAGAATTCAGGCCAGATCTTGAAGGGGGTTCGTTGATATATGTACTGCACCTTCTATGCTGGGCTTGTATTTTTTTTTTAACTTTTGGGTCAGATCAACAAGACTTTTTGATTTTTTAATTATTATTATGAGAATGATTTTCTTTTTCTTTTTTTTAAAGGATTTTATTTTTCTTGCGCAGAGAGGAAATAGAACGACAGAGACAAGGACAGGGAGAAAAAAAAAAAGAGAGAGAGAGAAAAGAAAGCTGACAGAACCGAAAATAAAAAAGGGAAAAAAGCAAACCCCCGAATGGAATAACACAAAATGAAATAAACGATATTAAATAAATAGCAGTAGTAATAATAATACCAGAGTAATAATAATAAAAATAAATCCGTTTTTTAAAACAGTAAAATGAGCATCTCTATTCAGCATAGCGGCTCGCCCGTCCCGGGGGGAAGGTACGCGAAAGCTGGGTGGATGCGATCCATCCATTTCCCATCCCCCTTTCTTTTTCCCTTCCATCGATGGAGACCGTTCCAGGTTCCATCTCCAACGTTGACGGCTGCCGTACCAATCAATTCGCCTCCCCTGGCGCAACCAGCCTACCTGCCTAAGGTAGGTAAGGTAGGTAGGCACTCCGTACTCTGTACTGTAAAATACATACGTGAACTTCATCGGCCTGCCGCTATCATTCCTCCTTTTAGCCCCCCTGTCCTCATTTCTTCTCAGCTGATATGATTCTTCATTTTGGGGCTTACTCTATCACAAATCACCCTTTATACCTATCTACCCAGTCATCTCAGTGTTAACATCTATCCAGCTCCGGAAATTAGCATCATTAACGGCCGTCTGCGTCCTACGTTGACAGGATGCCGAGGTATCATTCATCTACCTATCTACCTAGGTAGTTCAAGACGCAACAGAAATTCCCATGACGGAAATACGGACTCCGCAGCCAGTGAATGAAATGTAAATCCATGGCGTCAGAAATTTAGTCACGGCCATTCAGGAATGGAAAACGGGATGCGGTCTCTCCACAGAAGTTAGAAGCTATCAAAGAACCGACTTCTCGAACCGCGGCGACTGGCTTGTTGCAGGTTGTGTGGGTGGGTAAGTAGCAACCGCTCCAGGAACCGCGGATGGATCCGAACCAACACCGCTGGGGGGCTTGTTTCGATTGCTCTCGCGTGGTGTATTATTGACTCCGATTACTAGTCTTTACTAAGCCTAGTAGGGGACCTGGATGGAAGGATGGAAGACTTAAGAAGACTCAGATTGAGAGTCAGGGGCGCGGAACGGGCACTGGGCGTAGCCACTGGGTAGCGATCCCCAGAAGCCCTACTAGTACTCTGTACCGCTACGTAGTTAAAACCCTTGGCTTTCTTTGCTCTCTGCTAACTTGACGCAGCATGATCTCATCGAAATGGCGGACCCATTCTTTTGTGGTTTTTCCTTTTCCTTTTTAATATATATATATCAGGCTGGCCATATTCTGTACTTTACATAGGTACATACCTATCATGTAGAAACCCCTACATGTAGGGGGAAGGATCAAAAAGTACCGCTCCGTTGATATACCCGTCAATATTGCGGCGTTGCCACCACTTGCGTTGATCATTGACGCACTGATTGATCGCTGATTGATTCTGCTGTATGACCGGGTGGATCGATAGTCTCCCCGGGGGAAGAAAAAAAGAAAGAAAGAAAGAAGAAAAGACCAAAGCCAGACAGCGATGTTTGATAAGTCAGGTGCTTCCGTACGGGGACTTTCGTACAAGACGGAAAGATTACATACGTCTAGCGTTCAGGTGGAAACGATCCAGAAGCTTCCCGTCTGGTACCTGCGGTAGTGCGGAAAGTAGCTTCGGGAGACGAGCTGGACCAGACTCTCTCTCCCTAAAGGCAAGATCACTTGTTTATTGTTGATTATTGATACGATTTTCGTCCCTAACTGGGCTCCACTTTGTCTCCTGATTGATTCATGCCTCCAGTCGGATACGATTGCGGTTTTTTTTGCTCCTCCTTTGTAGAATGTTTGTCTGGGTGCTTGCTTTGCCGCTGGGTTCTGGAACGCCGAACGACAGAGCAGACAGGTAGGATCAGGAAACGCACATGAGACAGGCCAACGAAGCTCTCTCAATTCCGGTCACCAGGGAAATCACCGCCAAAAGGGGGAGTGGGTCGCTCCTGCTCAAAACGATCAATGATCCGGCTCCACCCGCCCACCCTGTATGTATGTAAAGTGGAATACCTGCGTCGTATTACCTTTTCTTTTTCTCTCTCTCTTTTTCTCTTTTTCTTTTTCTTTTTTTAACTCTTTCTTTTTTTCTTTTTGTTCATTTACCATACCTTACCACTTAGGCACTTCCTTACGTATCCAGAATAAGGTAGGTACTCCGGACTCTGTACCTACTCTGCATGTGGTCTAGCTTCTACCTATGGTCGGAGTCCCTTTACGGAGTACATACACAGGATTCGCCGTGATGATGCGGCCAACGTTCTTCTCGCAAGCTTCTAGCGCCTCCAACATCCGCCACCAGGGAGGTTGTTAGACTGGTAAGCTGCGACCCATGGATCTTGGTCGGTTTGACTTTGGGCAGAGTCTCAGATAATAATGGTTTGACTGATCTACTGGCGGGGAACTTATCGTCTTCTACGGCCCTTCTAGGCCAATACATGCAGTACAGTACAGTACAATCGATGGCTGGCGATACCTAAAAGTCCAGAGTAGATATGAATCGGGGTAAAAAAAAAAAAAAATCAAATCTTCCCGTCATCTATTGACTTGACTGGTAAGCCACATCGATCAGTTCCCCCTTCCAGAATGCCATCCCGTGGCTTCGACACTAAATCCCCCGGCTGCACTTCCGCGGCGGAGTTCCTAACTACATACCTTACCTACCTTAGGACCTTACAGAGTAGGTACCGACTACTCCGTACTACCTACTTACCTACATTTACGGAGTACAGATTTTACCGTACTAGCCATCCACTGACTGTACTCTGTACTTACCTACTGAGCACTACCTACCTAGTGGCTTTTTGCATGTGAGGCTCCAAACTTTTCCAATCCCTCCAAAGGGAGTGGATCCTCCGCCCATCGTTGCCGGATAGGCTTTGGGGATTGGATCGTTATTCGGTATTCGTTATTCGTTCCCCTTCTTTTCCGACTGCGAGGAAATCTAGCCACTACTCGGGAGACAGCCAGAGGTCTACTCTGTACGGCACGGAGTAATGGGAGAGGGGACAGGTTCTGAACGATGGCACGTGCCGGATGGAGAGACAGATAGGTGTCTGTCTTTCTCTGTCTTTCCATGTTCCCTGTTCCCTGCACAATTTCCCGAGAATGTGACTGATCCAGGAACCGGGATCCCGCCAGTAATGCAGGCGTGCGATAAATACTGACACCAGGCATGGGACTCCAAAGGTACGGATACGTCTTGCCATGAAGCAATCAAACACCAAGGCGAAGCCCGGCCGCAGATCGCTTTGCTACATGTTCTAAACCTAAACAGCAGGGCAAGCAATCTGCTCTGTTCTGGCCCCCTGCATCCAAGATCAAGCCTCAACACCATTATCCGATGCTTCTGCAAGGCACTCCGTACGGATTGTGGATTGCGATCAGATCCCCTCTGTTTGCTCCCTACTCCCTAGCTTTGGTTTCACAGCATATTCGTAGATCATCCGCGGCTTCATCCGATTGCTCGGTGGCTCTCTTGCCTCTTCATGATTTCATTTCATCTTTTCCCCCTGGACGTTTGTCCTGCGGGTGGTTGGTTGCAGTACCTGGTAACCAACGAGCAGATCGGTTGCCGGAGAGCACCGCAGGCACGGACACAAAGACACAAGACCCAGCCATGAACCCCTACCGACGTTTACGCGGCACACAAAGGCCATGTGAGAAGCCAGGAAGGTCGCCCAGTCCGGACCGTCGGGCTTGTTTCAGTAAGGAATCTTGCAGCTGCGACTAATGCAGCGAGCCGAGACGGAGGTGAGTCAGGTGGATTGGATGGGCTTGCAGCATGATTCAATGATGTCTGCGCGCTGCCGGACACACACATCTGCAGAAGCAGAGTACAGTGCTCTGAGTACACACAGACGATGTTTGGTGCAGTTTGTTCTCAGCGGCAATACATACACCGACTAGTCTGGCGTGATGGTTTCTGTGGGAATGGGCCAACCCGACCTGGACCTGTCGATTGCCCTCCGTTGCGGTTTGTCGTTTGGCCAATCGATCGCGGATGCCCGTCTCCGGTTCCAGTTACAATCCGACCAGGATTCACCGTCCTAACGTTCAAAGGGCGACCAGCCGTATTGTATTAATTCGGCGGACTGGCGGAAGCGGGAAACGCCCTTTTGGTTCCTCTGTAGGTTAGTTTCGCCCCCCAGCCAAACATGCCAATTCCCAACGGTTCCTGGATTGATCCCGTCGTGGCTCCATCTTCTAGTCGCGTTCTAGGCGTAATTTACTTTAACTTGGGAGTTAGTCCTCCGTTGCGCCCGGGAGAAATTACCATGTAAGTACTCTGTACTGCGTAAAAAAGTCTTTGATCGACTATGCTACTAAGGCTGGTAGTTGAGGCTATTACCTGTACCCTTTCGCCCTAGGGATCCTCCATCGCTGGATCCACGGTGCCGCACCACAAAAAAAAAAACAATTAAACAAAATCTCTTAGACACCTCCCCGTCGCCCGACTGCTAAGTTCTCGCTCGTTTGCTTTTCTCCATCAGACCCATGGATGGTACGATCCGCGACAGAACCACGGTACAGTCCCGTCCGGATGGAGCTTCTGGAAAGGTTCTGGAAGCTCCGGATCGTGGATTCTTTTGTGGAGGCTTGATTGCTGCCTGGGAAATGGGAATAATAGAATCCAATGGAAGGCGAATCCTGGCGTACAAGCATGATTGGGACGGGGCTCATTGAAAACTGGAGGTGTTTTGATCGGGGTTTGAAGCAGCCATCCATTTCGTACTTCTCTACGTGGGTGCCAGGGGAAAAGAGAAACGAAGGTTTATCCAGACCCTCCCGAACCATCGCTGCATTTATCATGTCAACTTGCCATCGGTCGGCAAATAACCCACTGCGACCCCGATCCTTAGCCAGAAATTCTGCCAGTCTAAATGCCAGGCAGTTTCATCTTGACAACCGTCGTCGATACTTCCTCCTCGCTTCTTTGGCGAGCATCCAGGCGTGGCCTGAGCCGTCAGTGGCTAGCTCGTACTCCGTAGGTTCCTACTCACTGGTCTGGACTTCTGGGGGCTGCGTATTCTGACTATCGGGATGAACCACCTTTGACATCACTCAACCCTAGGAAACGAGACAAATGCACACGCACTCTCTAGCCAGTCAACTGAAAACAAAAACAAAAAAAACAAAAAAAAAATACATACTCCTCGGTCATACTTACCGGCATGGGGAGAAGAATAACTGAAAGGATGTGGCTGGGCAGCCTGAGTGTCCTTCTGCCGCGGTATTCCGCCGCCCCATCAGTGGCGAGAATGAAGTGGAGGACGGTAGTAGGACTCCATACTGAGGACTAAGTGCTCCGGTGGATGAGTGGAGTAGGAGATAAATTACCTTTTTCATTTTTGTCGTCCTTACATGGCTTGTTCGTCTCCGGCGAGCAGGCGATGTCGACCGGGAAAGGCATTAATACTTTCCGCCCGGTAAGCGCCCAGTCACGAGGAACCCGTATACGGATAACTGTAGGGCCATCCATCCTCATCCTGTCAACCGTCAACCGGCCAATCTGAACACTTCACTGTACCCTGCTGTATGCCTGGTTTCATCAGCATCTCGCCCCAGACATTCAAAAGTCAACTTCTCAGGTGCGGCTTAGCCAGCCCGACGTTTCATCGTGGACACGTGAATCTCGTCTCCAACGAGCCACCCCCCGGCTGGAGCAGACTCTACTACGGAGTAATCTGTCACTAACACAAAGGTCACAAACCTCTCCGTCATTGAGCCTGCTGGTCAAGGGGTAGGCTTTAGAATTTCGTCCTTCCTCTTAATATTAAGCATCTTATGGGACACGTGGAACGGTGCGTCCTTCCTTGCTTTCACGGAGTAGTCTTTCCGCCCGACTCAGATGGGCCTATCCAACACCCATCTCAACCACGCCTTCCCATCGAGATTGCCGTCGCGTTCATTCGGCGTACGAGACCGACATGGGTTCTAGCGGGCTCGAAATTAATCAGGATCTCGCTAAGGATTGCTCTTTTCCCCGAACCCTTCGTTTTCAGGAGTCAGGGCTTGTAGATCCCTGTTCGGATTATATATTTTAGGGCTAGGCAGAGTACGGATCCTCCGGTACTTTGTTCCGTGTCCGATCCAAGGACTCCGTTCTACTTACTGCGTAGACGGTCGACATTACAAAGTACAAGAGTATTTTGTTGATCAAAGCGAAAAAGGAAAATTCCGGCAACAAGAGCCGTCATTCTGAATCCTCAGCTTCCCTTCCCAGTTGCAACCCAGAGCCCGGGTATCTCATTTCTCTGTCGACCATCAACATCTGTTTTACAGAGTACGTGGGTACCCGCCCAGCTAATCTCCTCTGGGTCACTTGGAATTTGTTGTCGGGTCAAGTCAGTATCGGATATGTTTGTGTGATGTGATCCAGCGTAATGGACACAGGATTTTTTTTAAAAAAAGAAAAGAAAAGAAAAGAAAAGAAAAGAAAGAAAGAAAGAAAGAAAAAAGGGTGAGAGAACAAAAGAGACACGAAACAAGAAAAAAAAAAGGGGGGGAGCGCCGCCAGCCAGCCATCAAATCGCTGAAATTCGGAAATATTTTTGCAAGGTTCAAAAACCTACGAAGTGAGTGAGTCCTGCCAAATGAATGATGACCAGTGATTTAGCTGCATACATAGACGGATGATTTACATGCAGCTGCAACCATACGGTAGTCTAGAAAGGGAGTCCCGGTCTTCTTGCAGCCGCCACCCACCGACCCGCAGCTGAAGCACTGTACTTTCTGCCTTTATCGATCAGCCACACCTGATGCATCAACTATTCATGTGCTTACCCGGCAACCTGGAAGGCCACAAATAAAGGAAGCATGTCGTGATCGACGGAAGGGCTTCCGGACAAACCAACGACTCCGATCTTTCCGCCGACAGGAAGGGGATCGCTTCTTCCACGATCAGTGAATCAATCAAACAACCATCCATCGATCTCCTCGCGTCACCAAGGGTAAGGGTGAGCGAGTACTGCTCCTGCAAGCTTGATCCTTCCGCGCCATATCACCGAGTGAAGCCGGTGGCGTAGGTCTGTGCGGATATCCCCTCGCCTTTCTGCAGTTCTTCGTGGAGTTCGCAGATAAAGTACGATTCCGCCACTGCACGTATGTATTCTAGGGGTTGAAGTGACTCCCGAAACCCCTAGCGTCACGTGAAAACATCGAGCTCTGTAGCCGATCGTTCTACAGGAACGGGGTTGTTCTCAAATTCCCAATGCGATTCGCCTCCACATTGCAAGTCAAGGTGTTGATCAAAAACCAGGCGTCAACCAATCATTTAGATCAGTATCCCATGGCAAAGGGTGTCTGCTATGGGGAATACATCCCCCTTCATTCATCCCGACGATCTGATCGCGGATAACGTGAGCGTGCCGAAGGAACGTATGGATGTACTGGCAAGTGGCAACTAGGGATTGATGTTGATCCGCGTGAAATGATTGGCGCTGAACGAGGCTATTATCGAAGCTGGTCTGAGGCAAGCAACCCCATGAAACTCTAGGACCGATGGCTTGATCTGGTAATGGACTCTACCGACCCATTGGGCATGGAAACATGTCTTTATCAAAGGTTGCGTCAACATTTCTCGCTCGCTGTCACGCCTGAAAAAAAAAAAAGGCCAACAGTACGGGGAATATTGACAAAGCATGTTTAACACAGAATGGCCTTCTGCATGTGGTATCATGATCCCTGCTTTATACTTTGTCTCCCTGAGAATCTTCGGCGTTGAGAGATGCAATAAATTCTACACAAGGGGAAGGAGGCCTCATACAGCGATATGAAGGGCATAGAAGTACTGTTTGATGATACAACAGCTCCCATACGCTAACTAATCTTCAGTGAGCTCGGCTCATACATGAATATCCCCATCAGCTCGAGCCTGTTCCATATTTGGCGAAGCAGCTGTGTGCCATTTCATACTGCACAAATTCTATCAGTAGTGGTACTAATTGAAGATAAGTGATCATAAAGCACCCACCTGTTCATCAGTCTGGCAAATCAATACCCGCGGTCCATGGCCAGTGCCCTTGGATGAGATTTCTGTGATCGATTGATCATCGGCCGGGCCTTTCTCATTCGCCGAAGGATCTACAGCAAGGCCAATACATGCACATTTCTCAGCCAGCGTCTTCCGCAAGAGCGTGCTTTTCTCGCCAATGCCACCAGCGAAGACCACCGCGTCGACCTTGCCTCCCAATTTCAGGAAATAATTCCCCAGGTAGCCCAGCATGCGATCGATGACTATGTCAAACGCGAGTTTATGTTCGGGACTGGGAGGGTTTTCGACTGCGATCTGAGAGAAGTTCGTTGTCCCTGTAAGAGCTTTCCAGCCCGACTTCTTGTTAAGGATTTCCTCCGCCTATACGTTTCGGTCAGTACGGTATCTCTCTTTGGATCATTTGGAAGAGAGCGCACCGTGCTAATATGCATCTCCTTCGTACTTGAGCGGCTCATCTTCCCCGCGTCGCTGGTATAGTGGAAAACAAGACTGGCACCATGTTAAGAAAAATTGACGTCCATCCTGCTCAGGAAAATGGCTACTCACGAGGGATCTATATCACCGCTTCTTGTCGCGCCAGGTAGTCCGGCCAACGGGGTGAGCCCCATGCTAAATGTCAAAAGAAAAGACGAAAGTCAGCGTACGCCAGTCCTTTTCATCGAGCAGGCATATGCATCTCACGTTGTATCCACCGACTTGCCATTCTTAATGGCACACATCGAAGCTCCACTTCCAATGTGCATTGCAATGATATTTGTCTGCTCGGCAGGCTTCTTGAGAAATTCTGCCACAGAGCGCAAGATATACGAGTAGCTGATCCCATGGAATCCGTACTTGCGCAGCTTGTTAGTCTTCGCCACGTCCTGGTTGATGGGATACGTTTTAACGCAGTCGGGAAGCGTCTGGTGGAACGCGGAGTCGAAAAAGGTGATACTGTTGACGGAGGGAAGCTCGTTGCGACATGTCCGGATGATCTCCAGGGATGAAAAGTTATGCCTAGGACATCTTCGTCAGTCGATTCCGATCCGTGTTCAGGTTCTGTATTTTCTTTCGATTCCATCGCCTTCGCATGGTCACGTACAAAGGCGCCAGGTCCTCCAGCTCTTCCAGCTGGTGATACGTCTCGTCATCGATCTTGACGGCCGAGTTTAACTCGCCACCGTGCACGACTCGATGACAGATATATGCTAGATCGTCACTGCTCGCAACTTCGGAGAGCTGGCGGTCCGAGAAGCAGCGTTGCAGCAGGAGTTTGAATGCATCCTGCGGGGTGCTGATGGGTTGCTTGAGCTCTTCGGAGTGCTTGTTAGAGCCGCGCGAGTACTTCAGGGTCGGCGGTGGGGCCGTAATCCCGGAGATCTGGGCATTAGCGATGACTTTGGGGGTTTTTTCATATGTATAGAAGGTGATTTTAACGGATGACGAGCCGGCGTTCACCGCGAGTATCGATTTGGGCGCCATCTTGAGTACAGCAATTGCAAAGTGAGGCCAATTCCCGAGCGACTATAAGTATTAGATCAATCGCACAGTACGGAATCAAATCAGATCGAAAAGTGGACTGGGGAGGGATTCCTTGTTGTTGCAACTTCCGAGCTCCCGGGTTGGGAGGGCTCGTGATGTCACTGCCGAGTGACGTAAATGGCGACAGCCTTCGACGTATATCAACAACCGACCATCGCAAACATTAAGAAGCAAGTTTCTATATTTCCAAGGGCTCCATTTGCCGATTAATTGTTCACTATATAAGTCTTACAACCAAAAGAAGAACTGCCCGATCCACCTTTATACTTTTCTATCGAATGCTCCACCACCATGCCCGGAGAGGTGATTGATAGGCCTAACCCCAAGGCCCTGCCGTCGCATATCCCGGATGTTGTGGAGCAGTTGCAGGTCCAGCTCGAGCAAACGGGCTTAAACCAGTCTGATAATGATGGCCTGCTGAAGTTCCGTCGTGCAGCTGCTTATATCGCTGCGGGTGAGATGGCTCTTCCGTGAGGCATTCCGGATCTTGGCTGACTGACTATCTTGTAGCCATGATTTTCCTTCAAGACAATGTATTTTTGGAGCGAGATCTAAAGCATGAGGATATAAAACCTAGACTACTTGGTGAGTTGGAGTGGGTCCGCAACGAAATACACATATACCGGCAATAGGCCAGCTCACACTACCTACAGGTCACTGGGGCACATGTCCGGGGCTTATCCTCGTACATTCCCATCTCAATTATGCCATTAAGAAACACGACCTGAATATGATGTTCGTTGTGGGACCGGGACATGGTGCGCCGGGTTTGCTGTCCTGTCTATGGCTTGAAGGCTCGCTGGGGAAATTTTACCCGCAGTACTCCCGCGACGCCGAAGGCTTGAAGAATCTCATTTCGACCTTCAGCACGTCGGCTGGATTGCCCAGGTTTGTGTCTTCTATTACTGTGAGAGATGTGCTAGACTATAGCTAACTTTGAAAAGTCACATCAATGCCGAGACGCCGGGTGCTATCCATGAAGGAGGCGAGTTGGGTTATGCATTGGCAGTGTCGTTTGGCGCTGTCATGGATAGCCCCGACCTGATTGTTACCTGTGTGGTTGGAGATGGAGAGGCGGAGTCAGGACCGACAGCTGCGTAGGTTATCCACAATTGTGCCGAAAGCTTTTCAGCTTGCTGACTTCACCGAATAGATCGTGGCATGCAATCAAATACGTCGATCCTGCAGAATCAGGGGCCGTGCTCCCCATTCTCCACGTCAACGGGTTTAAGATCAGCGAACGTACAATCTTCGGATGCATGGATAACAAGGAACTGGCCACCCTATTTACCGGTTATGGCTATCAGGTCCGCATCGTCGAGAATCTTGAAGACATCGACACCGACCTTCATTGCTCCATCTCGTGGGCAATTGATGAAATCCATAAGATCCAGCAAGCTGCACGCTCTGGAAAGCCAATTATGAAACCTAGATGGCCTATGATTGTGTTGCGAACCCCCAAAGTATGCCTGCCCATTCCCCTGACAGAGAAACAACCGGAGCTAACATTCTCTTGCAGGGCTGGTCAGGACCCAAGGAACTGCACGGGCAGTTCATAGAAGGATCATTCCATTCACATCAGGTGCCTCTTCCAAATGCTAAGAAGGACAAGGAAGAACTTCAAGCCCTTCAAAAATGGCTATCTTCATACGGTCCGAAGGAACTGTTCACAGAATCTGGCGACGTCATCGAAGATGTGAAATCCATCATCCCTTCAGCAGAATCAAAGAAGCTCGGTCAGCGCCCCGAAGCCTACAAGGCATACCGACCTCTCGACCTCCCTGACTGGAGGGAGCTATGTGTCGAAAAGGGCTCTCAGCAGAGTGCAATGAAGACAATTGGTACCCTAATTGACCAGGTCTTCGTAAGGAACCCCCATAACGTACGATTGTTCTCCCCGGATGAATTGGAGAGCAACAAGTTGGATGCGGCCCTTGAACACACAGGAAGAAATTTCCAGTGGGATCAATTCTCCAACGCGAGAGGCGGCCGTGTCATTGAGGTGCTGAGCGAGCATCTTTGCCAAGGTTTCCTCCAGGGCTACACCTTGACTGGCCGAGTGGGCATGTTCCCTTCTTACGAGAGCTTCCTGGGAATCGTCCATACGATGATGGTGCAATACGCCAAGTTCATAAAATTAGTGAGTAATTCTTTCCCCCAGCCAGCCGACAGGCCGTAAGACATCTAACCATCCATTGCCTACCTCACCAGGCCCAGGAGACGAAATGGCATGAAGGTGTAGCTAGTATCAATTACATTGAAACTAGTACATGGGCTCGGCAAGAGCATAATGGTTTCTCCCACCAGAACCCATCCTTCATCGGTGCGGTGCTCAAGTTGAAGCCGACGGCAGCCCGAGTATATCTACCGCCGGATGCCAATACTTTCTTGACCACGCTACATCATTGCTTGAAGTCAAAGAACTACATCAACCTTATGGTGGGCTCAAAGCAGCCGACACCCGTGTATCTGTCAGCTGAAGAAGCAGAGAACCACTGTCGGGCTGGGGCTTCTATATGGAAGTTCTGCAGTACGGACGACGGTATCGACCCGGACGTGGTCCTGGTCGGAATCGGGGTTGAGGTGATGTTTGAGGTCATCTACGCAGCTGCGATTCTGCGCAAACGCTGCCCCGCCCTGCGAGTTCGGGTGGTTAACGTGACGGACCTCATGATCCTAGAAACACAGGGCTCCCACCCCCATGCGCTGACGACGGATTCATTCGATAATCTGTTCACTCCCGACAAACCCATCCATTTCAACTACCACGGGTATCCAAATGAACTGCAGGGTCTGCTTTTCGGACGACCACGCTTGGAGCGGGTTAGTATTAAGGGGTACATGGAAGAAGGGAGTACGACGACCCCCTTCGATATGATGTTGTTGAATCAGGTATCCCGGTACCACGTTGCGCAGACGGCCATTAAGGCAGGAGCCAAGCGGAATGGAAAGGTTTCAATCCAGGAGCAAGAGTTGACTTCAGAACTGGCGCAAAACATCGTTCAAACACGCAAGTACATTTTGGAGAACCTGCAAGGTTAGTGCAGCGTGTCTTTTTTTTTTTTTTTCCCATCTCAATTTCGCTTACCCTCGTCGTCACCTAATGGTCCATTATTGACGATTTATATCAGATCCTGACGGTGTATATAACACACCCGAGTTCAACTGAGGATGAAGCAGGAGTAATGGTTTCATGATATGATAGACAATTAATAATGAATCCGAATCCTTTATATATGTCTGCTCAGACTAGTTTAGCACGGAGTAAGCCATAATGGAGAGGTCTGGAATGGCGATCGAATGTTTCAGGATTCTCCAACCCAAAAGTTGGGCGTTCATCAAGACTGCTTAGGTAAGCACGCACTGTCTGCCTGAGGCTGAGCCCTCCGCCTGAAACGGCCAAGGCTGGCTCCTGGCTCCTCCTTCCTTCTCCTTCCTTCTCCCTCAGGAAGAATTCAGAATTCACCGTTTATATCAACGCTTACGCTCAACGGGGCCACAGTGGCAGGCCAGGCAGACCAGAATAGCAAGATAAAATGGGGCCAAGGACTATTTTACCACCCAAACACTCGGACTTCGGTCGTTGGAGCTTGGAAACCCTTGAAGCGACGTGAATTGCGATCCGCCTGCTTGTTTCTCGGACTTCGGGGCTCCCAGTCGATCTAAACCTAAACTGGCGGACCTTGCGAGCAGTCAGGGCCGTGGGCAGCCCATCTTTTGGGCCTGGGAAACCAATTGCACCGAATGAGATTGTCTCTGGCGACGGCCCGAGAAGAACATGGGATGACGGTTCAATCAGAATGCCTCGTTCAGCGGGAGACCCTCGCCGTGCCGCTGGATTGAGTCAGATCCGTAAGCAAATCGAGAAACTCATCAAAATTTTGTGTCTATCCGAACCCCGACAGGGGATTACGTCCCCAAGCAGCCGTTGTTCCATGGCCGCGTGGTTGGCTTAGGGTTAGAAAGATTGGGAGCTGATTCAAATCGACAAGCTTATTTAGTTCGTTCTTCGCCCCAAATGGTGTGGTGTGGTTGATCTCAAGTCTAGATTAGTACATAGTTGTGTCACCCCTTAAGGCATCTTTGCTGGGCGTTTCAAATGCCAACATTCTGATACCTTTTTTTTTTTTCACCAAGTTACTTTTCACTTTTTATTAGCGTCTCCCAAGTCCGACTTTTTTCAAGCGCTGACCGTTCGTCTCTACTGAGCTGTTCGACCACACCTATACCATTTGGTGGTCATTGACCGCAGTCTGGCACCATGTCGAACGGATTAAAGAACGGATTAACTCAGGAACAGCAAATGGAGCTGAGACAAGGCTGTCATTCCACCATTCCGGGGCTAGGTACTGGGTACGGCTATGAGCCGTCGATGGCAGCAGGCATTGTCTATTTGGTTCTGTTCGGCCTCTCGATGTTAGCCCACACAGTCCAATTTACCTGGACGAGAACTTGGTGGTGTGCCGTGTTCAGTATTGGGTGTCTGAGTATGTATACATTTTCTTGTCCGTGATCTTGAATGGCAAATGCTAACTCACTTGTGCAGCGGAGATTATCGGCTGGGCTGGGCGTACATGGTCTGCAGAATGTCCCTATAACTCGACTGCCTTTTTAATGCAGATCTCTACATTGATCATCGGTAGGATAGCAACAACCCCAGAGCACATGGGCCCATCGATCAACGTTCTAACAGATTGCTCTCAACAGCCCCGACTTTTTTCACAGCAGGTATCTACGTCCTGCTCGGCCGCTTCATCCAAATATTAGGTCGCGAATCCTCTATTCTCAGCCCTAGCCTTTACCTCTGGATCTTCTGCACCTGCGATGTCGTCTCCCTCGTCATTCAAGCCATTGGTGGCGGTATGGCCTCCTCCGAAGCCAACAAGATTGACGGTGACACTGCAAACGGCACGCACGTCATGGTTGCTGGGATTGTCTTCCAGATGTTCTCCATTACCGTCTTCGTCGTCTGCGCTGCCGACTTCGTCCGCCGCTGCATCAAATATCAACTGCTCCGCAATACGACCGGCAACATCTACCCCCTGTTCGGCGCTATGGTGTTCTCCGTCATCTGCATCTACATTCGAAGTATCTACCGAACCATCGAGCTGTCCGAGGGCTGGACCGGATATCTGATCACCACGGAACGTTACTTCATCGCGCTGGACGGTGCCATGATGGTCCTTGCCGTTGCTGTTTTCAATATCTTCCATCCTGGTTGGTTGATGCCGAGCAACAAGTCGGTGGAGTTTCAGCGTGAGTTAACTTCTTGCGACGGGTATGATGTGGAACTTCGCTAATTTTCTGTTCCCCCCTACCTATATCTACTTCCCGTTATATACTATTCTCGTTCGTTCATATATTCCCCCTCTTTTTTTTTTTTGCTTCCTCCTTCCTTAATGGCCTTCTCTTGGTATTGGCCCAATAATGAGCTGGATTACATTCAATGTGTCGGTTTAGATTGCAGATAGACAGGCATGTATTAACGACGTTTGTGCAGCATTCAGTGTCGATGTCAAGCGCGTTGCACATTGGCATGACAAACGATACAATGCTAATATGAAGTATGATACATATCCATTTTGAATTATAGATAGAATTCATTCCAGACAGCCTCCTTTCTTCTGCCAATTAACAATTTGCACAAAAACCTTGATTACATGGGACGTAGACTCGTGACGATAAGAAGAGAAAAAGAGAAAGAAACAGTACACCATCCAAGGTAACGGAACTCCCGAAAGAAAGAACAGAGAGAAGGAAAAGAAAACTGAACGATCAAGAGCAGATTAAAAAAATCCCGGAAATAAGTGACTTGATCAATTTTTCCCTCTTGGTTTTTACATTCCGTAACCCTTTTTTGAACACCCACCTTTTAATTAATTGCACGCGCGCCTTGCTGATGTAAACGAACAGGTAGTCACTTGAATATTTCGTGAATCGTAAGTATGAGGCGTGCCTATACGCCGTCGACGGCTTCGATCCAGCCAAAAGTCCCTGCGACGATGAAAGTCGCAACAGCCCAGATGGATCCCCACGCCGAAGCCCCTGCGATGTCAACTCCGTCAATGGTGCCCGCCACCTGCACGATGGTATTGATCACCAGCATACTGGCAAGGATGAAGGCCCGCGAAACCAGGACTCGCGCCTTCGCGGACAAGGAGCCCCACGTCTTGCGATAGATCGTGGAAATGAGATACTCGCCATGTCGACTGTCGGAGGAAGATGAGGATTTCTTATTGGAGTCTGGCTTCGACGGCAATGCGCCAGTGGAGCTAGCGAAGAGGAAGTCTCGCGCGGCCCAGCCGGCGGGAAGAAGAGTGACGAAGAGGACGGGGAGGCCCGCGGGGCCGGCGTGCACGGCGCTGATGTCGGGGATATTTACGAAGTGGACCACCAGCTTGCCTGGGAGCCATGTAGCATAACTGATGTACAGGGCAACGGTGAAAATAGAAGTCGCCGCGACGGTGGTGTAGATCGTGGTCGCGCGGTCTTGGAGGATCGACCGATTGGAGACGGCATCCCATGGGGCACCAGAGAGATTATGAACGGATGATGGTTTGCGGAGTATCATAAAAGGGACCGACGTCGAGAATATGATGATCGCGTACGAGGCGAGGACGGTGGTGGGCCGGATGTTGTAGAAGGATACAAGCAAAATGTGAGTAGGCAGGTGGGTGAGGAAGATGAACGAGGACACGTCTCGGCCTGTTTTTTTTTTTTTGAATGATGAGCAAGCGATTGGCAAAAATGAAAAGACGCTGTAGGCTCCTGGATATACGCACCATCAAATCCTAAGACCCAGGCCAATCCAACCTCGACAGCCTTCCATAATATCAATCCCCCCACTTCCCACCATTCCTCTAGATGCTTGCTCACCCCGCCCAGTTCGCCCAAGGTGATACCCGAGGAAAGGGTAAACAACGTTGAGCTGAGAATCAGGCTGCTAGCCACAACGAGGATGAATCGGACTGGAGATGGGATGTGCTCCAGATGAGCCTTCCGGCGCAGGTGGCTGGTAGATCGGCCCACCGCGTCGGCAGCAGACTCGGTCTTGTCGGTGACGGTAGACAGGATATCCTTCTTGCGCGGAGTCATAGCCATTGCAGTTCTTGGTAGAATTATAGAAGCAGCTATCAGGACAATTGAAGATTGCACAAGTCAAGTGAGGGAAGAGGGGGGAAGTTCAAAATGAAGCCAAAGCTGTCACGCAAAAGAACGCCGGCTGCAGGCGGTGAGCCTGTGATGACGTCATGGCGATTTCATGCGGCAAAAAGTGGGACACGAGACCAGCTGACCGGCGATGACCTCATGTACTCTGTAGGAGGATAGGGCTGAGGGCTGTACATTTCTAATGCCTGTTCAATATATGTAGTACACTAATATACAAACAACAATACCACATTCAGTACACATTACCATCAAATTGTCTTCAGTCGTCCTCGTCGTCTTCCTGGCGCTCCACAACGGAGAACTCGGCTGAGCCGTTGTCGCGCCCCTTGTAATCCAGCAGGCGGAGTTGATATTTGCCTTGATCCCAGAGATCCTTAATGGTCAATTCTCGCGTACGGCCAAGACTCTCGATGTCTCCGATGCGGTCTAGAGTACCCTCGAGGTGTTTATCGAAGTCAGGCTGGGAGCAAATCTCGCGAAAAGCGTTCTGCATAGGCACCGAATCGGCTCGGACCATGGCCCGTGAATCAATAGTGAAGATGTTTTCATGGTCATAGCTTTGGATGAAATCGGCCCTGGTCATGATCTGCCGCGCCTTATGGAGCGGGATCTCGGGGAGGATATGGCCGATGTGAGGATCGTATGTCTTCTCCATTTCCTTCTCCTTGTCGACAAGTGCCTTGGCAAGAACCATGGCGGCAGACTGTCGCGGTATTAGCCTATATCGTGCATCACAGTCAATGTACCCACCGAGAATTTCTGCTCGTCCATAACGTCGTCGTCCATTTCCGGTCCAAGGATCCAGCATTTGTTGAGGAACCAGCTCTTCTCAGCCTCGCAGATGGAGTTGCAGAGCTTCATGAAATCTTTGGACTTGGCAACCCGATTTAGGTAGGATAACCGTCCGCCAACCTTGTTATATACTTCCTCAAGAGTCTCGTATTCAAGCTCTTCCTTGAAGTAACGCTTCCGGTAACCCTTCAGAGCGCTTATTGCCCGCTGTTTGGGCAGGTCGGAGACTGGGATAACTTCCATTCTCGCTGCATATCGCTTCAAGCGCTCGTAGACCCAGTAGTCATCGCTATTGAGCACTTTTATAGTTGGACACAATGTATTAGTGGCATCATAAAATAGCAAGGTTTTCTCCGAGCTCACCTGTGGTCACGAGATTACTAGCCGCCCACTGTTCCGCACGTTGCTGGATCATTTCGAGGAGATCCTGGCCGTCGTGATCATCCTTAACCAGGTGTGTGCTGTTGATGACCAGAATCAACGGTTTCAGGCCCTGGCGTCTTCTCTTGAGGGCCACTTTCTCCAGCTTGTTGAAGGCACGCTCGATATCCAAGAGAGCGGTCGTATCTCTGGGGCCCTTGATACTGAAAAGGCTCCCGACATAGCTAGAAAGGTTTAACGGTTAGCACCGGTCCGGATGGAGTATTAGGACCAGAATATCCGGGAGAGCTTACTCTTCATGGAACTCAAAGTCCAACGCCTTTCCCAGTCTAATACGGAAGATTTCCAAATCGCCATGGGCCTCAAACATGGAACAGCCGTCGCCATTGGTCTTGCGCATCGCTTCCAGGAGCATGGACGTTTTACCAGTTCCCTTTTCCCCAATGATGAGGTAGTAGCGACCGCCTGCGTCGCCCGCAATGATCTTGTCAATCTTTGGCTGTTCATCGCGGACCACCCAGTGCTCTTCCGATTGGTATTTGTGGTTTCCGGGCTCCACCCCTGCGACCTCGAGGGCCGGGTCACCTGGCTGGAAGGCATTTTCCATCTTCTGCAAGATCACATACTTGTAGTACCGATGGTAGGAATACCCAGCCAAGCTGAACAACGGCTCGTTAGCAAACATCAAACATGAAGGTGTGCGCTCCTATTCAGGTCGAGATGGCATACCCTAGCACCGCGATGGAAGCGAACGTCGTCGCCGCAGTCTCCAGCATTCTCAGAATAGTAGATCTGAAAGTGGGTTCCGAGTCATTATTGGCTCGACCCCGATCGTCATCTCTCGCATCTTGACCGAGAGGATCCGGAGTGTACAGAATGGGCCCCTGAGAGAATTGCCGGTCGGAGTGATATAGAATTGCTGGACACGGTCTCCGTGGTCTTGACAGGGCAATCTGAGGCCGCAAGATTAACGACACAGATCGTTGAACATGTCGATGCAACAGCATCTTCCAAGCCCAGGCTTCATATAAAGTGGGGATGGAATCGAGTCAACGCCACAGGGGGGTGACGAATGAAGTGACAAACCAAAAGTAAAAACCAGAAAGACCAGGGAAAGGAAAGAAAAAGAAAAGAACGACAGCCAAGCTTTTACAGCTCGAACGAATGTGCTGGACTGGCGACAGTCCGATATTATTTGGGTAGGAAGTGTGGCGCAGTCATAGATGAACGGAGACGGAGGCACAAAATCAGCAGCAGCCACACACGCGGGCCATTGGGGGGGGGGGGGGGGGGTTAAAAGAAAGACGAGCTACAAGGGACAGGCCAACACAAGGAGACGACGAGACTGAAGGTTGACTGTTGAGTTGTTGTGGACGCGGTTCGGTTTGAAAAAAGGAAATTCTCCGCTGCTGCGCCTCACCGGCAGATCGAGCCTTGGCTGTTTGTGTGTTCATGGTTCTTGCTGATTTATTCTATATTCACATGTATTCATATATAGGAACCATATATGTACCATATGTACTATATATGTATATGTATATATAGGTATAGTTAACTAGTGTGTAGGTAAATATTTCCAAAGTACTCCGTTGTACCGGTACCTCGGAGCCCACCGAGAACTGGCGGCAGCCCAGGTACCGGTACAAGTCACCGCATCCGTCGATACCCGCCAGGCTCAAGCATCGAGAGAGCCAGAAAGGGCGACCAAACGCCCATACAGACTACAGAGTGGAAACCAGAAAATCTCAAGAAGAACAGAACCAGATAATAACCCCCCGTCATTGGCTGCCAACTCCCCGTATTCCCGAATCCCTCTTGGCCGGGGAGAGAATTCCTCGTAGTCATAGAAATGGCCGACTGTGGATTTTTCCCACCGCCCGAGCGATTCCGAGGCGATTCCGCATCCGCGAAATTTTCTCTGCCCGGATTCCCCGTCTGCTTTCTCCAGCTTCATTCCATCTACCGCTCTCTGCTGTTCTCTTTGGTCTGCTTTGGTCTGGGTACGGGGTTGTTTTTATATATTCAATTGCCCTGGTCCTTGTATCATATCCCTTGCCGTTATTTATTCCTTTTCTTTTCCCGTCTTTAATTCTTTTTTTTTCTTTTCTTTTCTTTTTTTTACTGCCAAATCCGCGGCATTTTGAGATTCTAGACAAACTGTCAATTGGGACGGTTTTAACGCTTCTTTTTACTTTTCCAAAAAATTGTACATGATGGCACAGTCCAATGGTGAAATGGAGCACTCGAAAGGTACGTGGGAGTTGGATCTGGCGAAGAACTCGAGAACTCGCTCGGTTTAACCACTCATCGTAGAGTCGCCCGAACAGCTCACCAACGGAAACCACCCCGAGGGCCAGGAGGAGGAGAACGCTGGTGGTATGTTATAATACTCCGGATCTCTGCAGGTTCAATTTGATGATTAACGCTCGCACGCGTTGGGCAGGCCTCTTCCAGATCTCCGTTAAGCTTCCTCACGAGCCCTACAAGATCCAGGTGATGGTGGGTATCCAGGTCTGCGAAAACGTTCAATAGGCACCGGTTGGTCTAATGATTCATTGCAAAACTCACAGGTGTCGAGTCAAGAGCAAGTCCAGGACGTCCGCCAATCGATCGTCGAGTTGCCCAGCACCTTCCAATACACGTGCTTCCATCTGGAGTTCAATGGCAGCCGCATCAATGACTTCGTCGAGCTTTCTGAGGTGCCGGATCTCAAGTCCGACTCGGAGATCGTTCTCGTGGAGGACCCGTACACCGAGAAGGAGGCCCGCATGCACGTTGTGCGCATGAGGGAGTTGGTCGGCGCTGCCGGTGACCGAGTTGACAACCTCCACGGTGTCGATGCGGGCCTGTCCCTACACGATGCGATCGCCGAGGAGGCTCTTGCGAAGGAGAACTCGGACAGGGACCACTCGCTGTCGAAATATGACATCGCCGGTGCCTCGTCCCTGAAGACCATCCTCCCCAAACCCGAAGCCCCCCTCCCCAAGACAGTGAAATCCATCTCGCTATCGCCGTGGAACCCTGCTCCTTACCACCTTCGCCAGAAGGGTCATTTGCTGTACCTTCAGGTCACCACCAACGAAGGCGAGCAGTTCCAGATCACGTCGCACGTGTCTGGCTTCTACGTGAACAAGTGCTCGAATGCCAAGTTTGACCCCTTCCCGAAGACGATCCCTAAGAAGGGTAGCGCTCATTCTCTCCTGACCCTGATCTCTCTCCTCTCGCCTTCGTTCAACTCTGCTTTCGAGGCCCTGCAGGAGTTCAACAACAAGAAGGACCTCCTGACCACCTTCCCCTTCCAGAACGCCATCCCCAACAGCCCGTGGCTGGTCCCCCCTCCATCGTCCAATGTGAATGCCCACCAGCCAGACATCACGCGATCTCAGGAGAGCTACCTGATCTCCGGCGTGGACAATGCCGAGACCCTGAGAGACTGGAACGAGGAATTCCAGACCACCCGCGAGCTTCCTCGCGAGACCGTTCAAGATCGTGTCTTCCGCGAACGCTTGACGTCTAAGTTGTTTGCTGACTATAACGAGGCTGCCGCCCGTGGTGCCGTCCTGGTCGCCAAGGGTGAAGTTGCGCCTTTGAACCCTACGGAGGATCGGGATGCTCAGATCTTTGTGTACAACAACATCTTCTACTCCTTCGGCGCCGACGGCGTGGGCACTTTTGCCTCCGAGGGCGGTGACGAAGCAGCTCGTGTGGCTGTTGGCAAGGATGTCCTCGGTATCAAGGCTGTCAACCAGCTCGACATTAACGGCTTGTTCACCCCCGGAACGGTCGTCGTCGACTTCCTTGGCAAGCGTATCGTTGGCCAGAGTATTGTGCCTGGAATCTTCAAGCAGCGTGAGCCGGGCGAGCACCAGATCGACTACGGCGGTGTTGAGGGCAAGGACGTGGTTGCGACCCACCCCGACTTCGTCTCGGTTTTCGAGAAGCTGTCGAAGGCCCTGCGCATAAAGAAGCATGCCGTGTGGGACAAGGACGGAAAGCGTCATGACCTCGAGGGCAGTGTCGAGACCAAGGGACTGTTGGGTACTGATGGAAGGAAGTACGTACTTGACCTCTACCGGGTCACTCCTCTGGATGTGACGTGGCAGGAAGAGGCGGGAAGCGACGCGTACCCCCATCGGATGTCCGTCCTGCGACTGGAGCTGGTCGAGGCGTACTGGAGACAGAAGATGAGCCAGTATGTGAAGGCTGAAGTTGAGCGCCGTCGCAGCGCCAAGGCCGAGGAGACTGCGGCCAAGGAGAAATCCCCTGAAACCGCCGACTCAAAGGAAGAGGGCTCCGAAGAAAAGACAGAGGAAAATCTTGATCAGGAGCGGGTTGACATCTCCGGATTTTCGCTGGCCCTGAACCCTGACGTCTGCAGCGGCCAGGCCCCCCAGACCGACGAAGAGAAGGAGCAATGGGCCCAGGACGAGAAGGAAGTCCGGGATGCCTGCGATTTCTTGCAGACTAAGGTCATGCCCGAGTTGATCCAGGATCTGCACGACGGAGATGTTGGCTTCCCCATGGACGGACAGTCGCTCAGCCAGCTTTTGCACAAGCGTGGCATCAACATCCGTTATCTAGGCAAGTTGGCCCAGCTTTCCCTGGAGAAAGGCGCCCGCTTGGAAGCTTTGTCGACTCTCCTTGTCCAGGAGATGATCGCTCGTGCCTTCAAGCACATTGCTAATGGATACCTGCGCAATGTGCCGGCTCCTTTCGTCGCCTCCTGCCTGGCCCATCTGCTGAACTGCCTTATCGGCACCGACGTCAACTCCAACCCTCGCCCCGAGATCGACGCTGCGATGCGCGAGATTTACCCCGAGGCTGATTTCTCCTTCGAGAAGGTCACTCCTGCCTCTCTGCGCGCCCACATTGAGAAGCAGGTTACCCTGCGTTACCGCTTTACCTTGGCACCCGAATGGTTCAACTCCCTGAGACACTTGCAGCTTCTTCGAGACATCTCTATCAAGCTTGGCCTCCAGCTTGGTGCGCGTGAATTTGTGTTTGAGAAGTCGCAGCTCCCCAAGGTGCCCGCCACCAACGGTGTCAACGGCGCCGGTAACGATGATGGCAAGAAGAAAAAGAAGAAGGGTGGCGATTCCAACTCGCCGGCTCGTGCTGCTACCCCTGAAAAGCCTGCCCTTTCTATCGTTCCGGATGATATCGTCAACGTCGTGCCCCTCGTCAAGGATGCGTCGCCCCGTAGTTCTCTCGCGGAGGAGGCTTTGGAGGCCGGCCGCATCTCCCTCATGCAGAACCAGAAGCAGCTGGGCCAGGAGCTCATTTTGGAATCTCTTTCTCTGCACGAGCAAATCTACGGCATTCTCCACCCGGAGGTTGCCAAGCTTTACCACCAGCTTTCCATGCTTTACTACCAAACCGACGAGAAAGAGGCCGCCGTTGAGCTGGCTCGCAAGGCCGTCATTGTGACCGAGCGTACTCTGGGTGTGGACTCTGCCGACACCATCTTGAGTTACCTCAACCTCAGTCTGTTTGAACACGCTTCTGGCAACACGAAGACCGCCCTGGCCTACATTAGACATGCCATGGACTTGTGGAAGATCATCTACGGATCTAACCACCCCGACTCTATCACTACCATGAACAACGCGGCCGTGATGCTGCAGCACCTCAAACAGTACGCCGATTCTCGGAAATGGTTCGAGGCTTCGCTTGTGGTGTGTGAGTCCCTGTTCGGCAAGCAGTCCATCAACACCGCCACGATTTTGTTCCAGCTGGCGCAAGCCCTGGCTCTTGATCAGGATTCGAAGGCTGCCGTCGGCAAGATGCGCGATGCCTACAATATCTTCCTCAACCAGCTCGGACCCGACGACCGAAACACGAAGGAAGCCGAAACCTGGCTGGAGCAGCTCACCCAGAACGCTGTTTCTATCGCTAAGCACGCCAAGGACATCCAGGCTCGTCGCCTGCGCCGCATCAACATGAACACCCGGTCCCTGGGTACCAAGGTTCAGCCTCAGGTCGGCCAGACGGCTCCCGAGGCATCTGGCGCCGCAAGCTCCTCGTTGGATTCTCGCAGCGTTGATGAATTGCTGAAATTCATCGAAGGTGGAGACGCCAGCGCTTCTCGCTCCAAGCAGAAGAAGCGTGCCGCTGCTAGCAACCCCAAACTTCGAGGATCAAAGAAGTCGTCAGCTTAGAGCCTCTCTTCACCTCTTTTTTTCCTTTGTTTCTTTTTTTTGGGGGTAATATAAAAACAAAAATCCACGCTGGTGTCTTATGTGTGACGGCTAGATGCTATACTGATAACCAGGGGTTTACACGTTGGATGAGCGGGATGCTTATTATTTTCTTCTTGTTCATCTTGTTTCGCTTTCTATTCATTATCTTTTTTTTATGTGCTGTAGAAACCTCTCTACTCTTATTCTTTTATGGTTTTTGGCCTTTCCAACAGGGATTGTTTATCGCGGGAAGTGCATAGCAGGGTCGGGCGATTTGCATGCTATAGTGCTTTGGAAATAAGCTATGTATTATATATATGACCTTCAGCTATGTGAAGCATGCCTCAATGACAAGAACATGAATCTTCATTGAAATCAACCGCGTTGCATGGAAGTAAACCTGGCGGTTGCCTGAACTCCCAGGCATTGAGGTGACGGATCCTTCCGGATAAATCTTGTTCCAAGGTGCGGTACCTGACCGCTTTTGGCAATATTCAATGTTTATTGTCTTCACGGCATCACAAAGCATCCTTCTTGTCATCCTTACAGTCCACCTCTTATGCCCTATTTGCCATTTTCTTCGCATCTGATTCCTCTGAATATATTATACTTGTTTGTATCCCTTTTTTTTTCACTTTCTCCCTTCTGCGACACATATGAGCAGCTGTCTCGCAAACAGACAGTAACATGGTACTCCTTTGACCGACGGCAAGCAACGCGATTCAAGCCTCAGCCAACCCCCTGAAGACGAACTTCTTTCGAATGACGAGATCGGCTGGTCATTTCACTCTTGGCAGACCGAAAAACTTCCTGCGACATGGAAGACATCCAACCCACCGCAAAATGGGCTAATCGCATGTTGCGCCCCTTGACCTCCATCTACCACCGTTTAGAGAAACACCACGAAATCCAGACCAGCGTCGCGGATGCAAAGCTTAAAGAAAGATCAGAACCTCGTGATGCGCCTGCGACACAACCGCCATCAAAGATTTCCGGAGCCGAACAAGGATGCTCTTACTCGGACGAAGAACCGGGTGACCCGGCTTGGATTCCTGGAAAACCGGAAAAACGACGGCTACGGCATAATTATTCGACTCGAGGACAGCGAGGGAATGCGGCCCGACGGAGGAGTCGATTGTCAATTCGTAGCCCGGAATTACCGAAAACTTTGCCCGGCGCCATCGAAATTGCGACACCCTTGATCACCGGCAGAGCACGAGGGCCGCCGGAACCCTCGTCGTTCAGAAAACAACTGTTTCGAAATGTCATACCCCCTACTGGCCTGGCTGCGCCGGCCGACAGTCGCAAACCGACGCGAACCAACCAGTCCAATTTCCCCGCTTACCAGGGCTCGTGGAAACAAGTTCTCGATCTGTCTGGAAATACAGGTTTTGTCGATATTGCGCATTTTCTAGATCGCGCATTTGTTAAACTATTGCATAGAACTCGAATAAACGAGCAACCTCGAGGGAGTCGGTCATTGTTGTCGATGGCCGTGCGACGTCTCCCGGATTTTATTGCAGAAGAACAGAGAATACAGGACGATTTAGACGAGGATGGCGACGTGGATATGTGCGATGCGTACTTCACGGAACTAGAGGCACATTATGCTCCGATGGGACATGGATGGCGGCCACTCCGCGAAGCTGTGCGCGCCCGAGGTATTTACCTCGTCTCCGAGATGATACAGAAAGGATGGGTCACCAGACTGGCTGCGTGCCGCCTTATGGAGGAGTGTATGATGCAGAGTGAATTCGATGCTTTTGAATCACTCATGTCTAAATTACTAATGACCGTTGGAAACTATCAATACCCTGTCGTGTTTGATTTACCCAAGCCTTCGGGCCATTGTGACGACCCAGTTCACGTCCTATGCACCTACTACAGACGGTCGATAGAGCGGCGGTCATTTGTTTTCGACGAGTTGTCGAAACTTCTTTTACGTCGAGTGCTGCCTCCCGAGTGGATGGTCACCACCCCTTGGAAAAGATGCGTGGACGGGGCTATTAAGTCCTTGTCCACTGGGGATGGGGACTCGGCGGCCGCCACGAGGCTGATAGAGGCCGTCGTTCTTTCGGCTGGTGGAATATATCCTGTGACCAACATAGTGCTTTCTACGATAAACTGTGAAAGTACTCCGCGTCGGGAGCGGTTTAGAGGCATGCGCGCCTCGACGAATACGACAACGATACCTACGGACCAGACACCGTGCCCCATTCCGATTCAAGATGCTTTGAGCAACCTTGTCTCAAGCCTCGTCACTGCGCTCTGTGGGATGTGCATCGCACGGTCGCGAGCCTCTGATCCTACCGAAAAAGCTATTGGCGCGAAAGTTCGTTATACAATTGGGCTACTGGCTTTCACCATCCAACGAGACATTAAGACGAAACTGCCGCCGCAAGGAGCTCACGGATCGACCTTTCGATCCCTTCGTCGGGCATACGTCCTGCTCGGCGACTACATACTGCGCTGCGGTGAAGAGTTGCCAGAGGGTACCGGTGACTGTTCCTCCATTGCAAGTCCAAGCTTCGAATCTTTCTTTCAGTCATTGGTTGCTCAACACGACACGGTCAAGGAGTTGGCGGAGCTCGTGCGGCAGGTGTTCTACTGCTGCGGTCAAGTGCGCAAGGGCGACAAGTCCCGGACACCAAGCGAGGCCCGCTCCAGAGTTTCTCAGCTGGCTCAGTTGACGAATGAAAACAGCGTGTCTTTATTGTTGGGTAAGGTCGCAGCAGAGACGGCCATGGGGCTAGCGGAGGCGACCCTGGACACGGAAGACCATGTGTGGGCCATGGAGGTTCAAGAGCAGGTCGTCGCATCAGAGCGCAGCCACAAGGCAGCACTTCATGAAACGTCCAGATGGCCAGGTAGCACCGGGTTATATCGATGGGAGGATAGCATTGGTGAATGGGTGGCGAGTACCCCAGCGCCCAGATTAAAGGCACATGTGGATTTGAGGCCAAAACGTGTCGAGGCGCGGTCTCAGCAGCCGCCGGCCATAGAATGCTCCACCAGTAGCATCTCCCCCAGCTCTACCTACTCAAAAGGCGCTCTTTCGAGTATAACGTCATCGGCGCCATCTATCACTACCAAGAGGGCGTGTGTCCCGACAGGCCGCAGCAACCCAAAATCGCCCAAAAGGCTTCGGCCAACCCCCCGGGAGCACGATACAGAGAAAGCCCAGGATTCGCCCCTTCTTCCCGCGGACCTGTTCTCTGCCTCTTTATCTGAGTCAGATCGCACCCCAATAGCCGCCCGCACCAGAACTGCCCGCGCCTTGAAGGAATTGGTCCAGGCAAAGAACCGGCCAACACGGGGCATGCGTCCAGATAGAAATCTTGCTAAGATCGAGGTGGTTATCGTCAACAAACAAAGCGACCGTCCATCGAATGGATCGCCCGCTCAGTCCTCCGAGCCCATTGGACTGCGTACCCGTTCGGCTCGTACTAGGATGTCTTTTCCCGGCACCGGATTAGAGGTCGAGAACTCTTACAAAGCGTCTACAGTACCTTCCAGCCTGCCCCTTCAGCGGACGCGCCGGGTGGTACCTCGTCCTACTCAAGATGAGAGTGAAGATGAGTTAAGTTTTCTATAACTAAGGGGCGGCTCTCTCCGAAGGACGAAAATCCCTGCCAGCCCCCATGGCCTTTGGTTGTTGTTTTTTGGCCCTTTTAATCTCCTTCATTTCTTTTTTGTTGGTTTGCTGCCTTTCACTGTGATTTTGTTGGTTTTGCTTTGCTTTTCTGGATTTTCTTGGGTTGCAGGGGAGTTCCGAGTTCAAGGATTTTTGGGGTCTATTTCTGGTTGGCAATGAATCATGATACCCAAGGGCATTTGGTGTGATGGGGTCTGTTCTGGACCGTTGGTCTAAATTTACTATTTGACTTTTTTGGGTGTTTTCACTTTTGACTTTTTTTAAAATAGCTTTTTTGTGTGGAGAGTTTGGCATGAATTCAACAGAGCCATTGAGAGGGAAGAGATTAGAGAAGGGCCCATTCATTCCCCTGACCCGAAGAGTCGTTTTGAGCAGATTTCCTTATCGAAGGGCTCTGGGGCGGACCGATGTGACAGCTCTCTGCGACTGTGTTCTCTATCGGCCAAAGGGTAACACCGTAACATGAGAATACGTTCCTGGCTTCTGCTCCGTGTATCCAGGGGCGCATGTTTCTGATTTGAACCAGTGAATTCCTTCGTGCCACTCGCGGATGGGCGGGAGAAGAGCAAATCAGACGGCCAGTCACCGAGGAGAACAGGCGGAAATTAAGACTGAGTACTCCGTAGGCCTAGCGTTCATGATAAGGATGGGATCATGGGACAAGTTGACAATGACGGCGATAATGCGAGATTAATCAAACCTCTCCGCCGTGGAATACTCCGCAGTACTACCTTACAGAGTAGTATACATCTTAGGGTGGCTGTCAGTCAAAACACCCGCCAGAGACTCGAACGGCGAAGATATTAAATGTTTCAATCTGGATCAACAGATCACTTTATACTAGGTGGCTAGTGAAGTATTCGCATGAGTCAAGAAGCGTAAGCCCACGCCATGTGGATGCCGCGCAGTGCAGAATAGATTAAAGGGAAGAAATAAATTAA
Source organism: Aspergillus persii (assembly GCA_002215965.1). Lineage (NCBI taxonomy): Eukaryota > Fungi > Ascomycota > Eurotiomycetes > Eurotiales > Aspergillaceae > Aspergillus > Aspergillus persii. Next base: position 1,523,148 of record NGZO01000001.1, read on the forward strand.
TTAGTGAATCCAATTAATCAATCCAATCGGCTTTTCTTCCCTTCTAATTCGCCAAGCCGGATTATGCGGCGATCAGTCAGCGGAGTCCTGAGGCAGCGAGGCAGCCAAGGCTCGATTCCCTGCTTTTCTCGTCCTTCCCGGATTTGCCCTTTCGTCCTTTCTTCACCTCCAACCAACTACCTCCAGGCACACGTCGCACCTACCGCTGGGGAAAATTAAGACGTGGCAACGCGACGATCCGTTGCAATGATGACGATGGAATTAGAATCATCAGCGTTATTCCACGCAGCGATGATCTTCTCTTAGCTCTCGCCCCCCGGTGCTTTTGCGCTTTGCACTGCCGACTCGACCAACCTCGCCCCGTCTCTCAAACAGCGATCCCGATTCTCCACCCTCGTCGGTCTCGTTGATTCGTCCATGCAAGGGCGTCAAGCCAGATCGGATCGTCCCCCCCCCCTCCCTCTTATTGTTTCATCCTCGGGCCATTCAGCGCCCATACTGGTCTCGCCGCCACCTCAGGAATTGGGCAACTGCTTCCTAGCTTGACCTGAAATGTGGAACGCTGATGATGGATCATCCATGATTCTGCTCTGGTGAAGCGATGGCAGGAGGACGCTGTGCCTGGCGGATTTCATTCCCCGTCCTTCCGGCTCTAGCCCCCTTGTTTTGTTAGCCTATCTGACTTGTTCGTTGGATGTTGCTGTTGGCCTGTGAGCCCATGTATCCGTAGAAAGACTCTGACGCCAGAGTTGTCTGTTGTCCCTGGTGGGCCTGGCCAGAGATTATCCTCCCTCTTTACCAAGCGCCGCCCCGCCTCTGGGCAGCGAAAAAAGAGGAGACGAGAGCAGGCCTGGTGAATCTTCTTTTGCCCTTTTCCCTTTTCTTCCGGTCTTCTTTTCCAGTTTCTTCTCGTGTGCGGTTTTCTTTCCCTTTTCAACCGTCCCCTCCCGTATGACCGTTGCGGATTCTTGGTTTTATTTTTATCTGTTCTCCCTTTGCTTCTTGGCGGATCTCCTGGGGATTTCACCTGCTTGCCCTTTTCGTTCCTTGATAGCCGCCGGCCCAAGACGTGACTGGATCACCGACTCACATTCCTTTGCGTTGCCCGTCAACCTCTACATTTTTCGGTCCGAGGATTCGCTTTGGTCGGGTCCCTCTCCAGCACAATTGCATCGTTCTTCTTTCGTTTGGCTTCCAAGTGAATCGACTGGGTCGTTTTCTTGGTCCCCGTTGTAGACTGTCTGGGGTTCTTCCCATTGTGACACAAACGAGAGATAAGAAAGCGAGAATCGTCGAACAAAGAGCCAGACAAAGCCTTGGTCTCGCAACTATACCTTCCGTCGCGAGCCTCGCCCCGTTTAAATCCAGTCGCCGATATACACTTTTGTGTGTCGGTGGTATCCGCGAGCTCGTACAGCTGTTTGACCGGGCCATTCCGTGATCTCTTTCTTATAGGATATTTAGTTGACGGAGCTGGTCTCGCACACAATATCCCCGGTCTCGTTTTCTGCCTCTTAAAGCGCAGAGGCGTCGCATTCATCACTCTCTATTACGTTCTTCACTCCTTTTGATATACTTCGGTTTTTCAGACTCTTGATCGATCATCATGAGTTCTCTTATATTCGGCTTGTCCCTGGTTGGACTCTCTTCCGCAGCGGTTCAGATCGAAAAGCGCCATGGTGAGGATCCGTTCTATGAGATCCTGAACGATGACCTCGCGCGGTACACCCTCATGACCCTGTGTCTGATGGTTGCCGTCATTTTTGCCTGGAAAGCATGGTTCCGCCTGTCCGGCCATCTTAGACAGCTGGCAAGCTTCAACAATGGACATCAGCGCTATTTCATGACGCCCTCCGGGACGTTCGCAAAAGTCAAGAACCACATTGTCTACGCCCCGTTGTTCCGGAATCGACACAACAGGGAATTCCAGCTGTCTAGGGCCGTCAACATGGGTACTCTCCCCAGCCGTTTCCACGCCTTCCTCCTCGTCGGTATCATTGTCATGAACGTGACCCTGTGTGTTGTTACCGTCCCCTACGGAACCGAGGAAGATACCGTCGCTGGGGTCATCCGGAACCGGACTGGCACCATGGCCACCGTTAACCTGGTTCCTCTCGTCTTGCTGGCTGGGAGAAACAACCCCTTGATTTCCCTTCTGCAGGTTCCATTCGATACTTTCAACCTGATTCATCGCTGGCTCGCCCGGATCGTTGTTTTCGAAGCCTTGGCTCATGTGTTTGCCTGGTGTATCCCCAAGGCTCAAGAAGGTATGTTTTCTTTTCTTTTTTTTTTTTTTTCCCCCATTGCCTTTTGGTCTACCCTTGGCTGCAGTTCGTTTTCTGACACTGTTATACTTTATAGCTGGCTGGGATATGGTGGGAATGATTATCGGGAAGGCCGACTTTTTCATTTACGGAATGCTA